>JAQGAA010000197.1:0-28143 GCA_034696425.1 Isotoma viridis
ACAGTGTACTTGTGTGCAGACTTTTAGTACTGCTTTTATGCAAAAAATATGCGCGCGCATAGTCTTGTCTATGAAAAATACTATTTACTAGACAATCGCACACTACTACTACCCAGCCAGCTAGCTCAATTAAATTCTTATGAATACCTCCTGGTGGAGGTATTCATACGGGCTGTACCCTGACTGAATTTGGTCCATAAAGCTATATCCAAAGCTATATACATGTTTCAGAGTAGTTTGCAAGCAGAGTTTCTTTACTACTACTACGCAGCCAACACAGCAATGCACATGGCTCGTTCATAAACTCCGACTCGAGTTTATAAAATCCTTACCTTGACGAAAGTTTCCACGGCACTCTTGGCAACATCAAGTAGTGTGGGTCGACCACCAAGGAAAACCCTTTGGTTCATAGACGAAGAAGTATCCAACAAAAATACTATGATCGTCATATTTCTCCTATGTATTCTCCCTTCCCAAAATCCACTTTAACTAACACTGTGTTCTGTGTATATCAGTAGTAAATACATACCTCTGAGACCCGAGATAAGGTCTGTTTTAGTATATAAAAGTATATATATCTAAGCTAGAATGTAGTAGTATTAATGACTCCTATAAAGTCCTATACGAAAAAAACCCGTTTGACTTGACTATATCACTTAGCAAAGTACAAAGTAGTATAACTATATATATCAGCTGCAGCAGATAAGAAATAAATAGTAAAGCCTATATGGTAAGTGAACTGGGTATGAGTGTATATATATCCGTCTCTCCTTCTACTACTACGCCTATATATACTTCAATATAGGTCGTGGTGGTATTATAACTATAACAAAGAAATGGATATATAAAGCTGTTTTAGTGTAATATATAAGAATGTATGTATATGAAAGGCAGCACCACCAGCAACTCTCGTACCCTTACTGCTCGGCCGTCAAAAGAGGAATGAGCCAAGAAAGTCCGAGATCAGGCAAGCTGTACAGAGAGCACACACTAGTACAAGACACGACACAACTCCGTAGCATTCAATGCTGTGGGAATTCAATGGTTCCCAGCCAAAAAGATGCTGTCGAGAGGGCCAAGTGTTAGGAAGAGTATGTTTATAAAATTGGGAGTGGTTTTTTTTCAAAGAGATTAGGATGGGTGTGGTGGTGGTGGTGTGATTAAAGAGGAAATTGACCTTTGACCTTGGTTTGGGTCGTGGGGGGTTGGTTGGTATAAGGGGAGGGGCAAGGGGAAGTTTGAGAAGGATGGAGAAGTATATGGCTATATGGGATTGTGGGTGTGAAGTGTGTACAGCCCTGGGGTAGGGAAGGTTTTTATACAGAAATGTAAGAGAGAGAGAGAGAGCACATGGATGATGTGGGTTTTGAAGGCCCTGAGGTAAGGATTTGAGACTCAAATTTTGAGTAGAGGATGCAACATATCTGCAAGCTATTAAAAGAATTGGATAGGTAAACGCTGGTTGAATTGAGTGTAAATGCCTTCCAAATTTTGAATCTTACTGGTTCAGTGTGCTTACCCTTCTGTCATAGACGGATCGGTTGATTTACATTGAGAAGGGAAGAAGTGTGAAGTTCTTGGGGTAAGTTTATTGTTAATTTTATATTATTAAAACATTTTTATAAAAAATAGAATAGAATCACAAAAGTATTTGAATTTGGGTTTGAATAAGCTAAGTGTGAAGTGAGGTTCAGGTTAATCCATAATCATTTAATCATACTATGTACTATTTCTATTCAATCATTTCACATTTGCATCATTGTGCATTGCCTAAATTCAATTCAAAATTGTGAAATTGTGAATTGTAAATTGTCGTTGAATTTACAATTTACCGTTTTGACACTTTTCACACTACACACTATATGTTTATGTTTTAAATTTTTAGCAAAACAGACAGTTGACAGTTGACGTTGACACCGCCTTTGGCCTTTTGAATCGATCTTTTGAAGGACTAAACTTCAACAAAGGACGACATGAGAGGAGGACCACGAGGAGGAAGACTCAGGAGGCGAGGGGGTAATTCCGGAGGGCCTCCAGGAGGAGGAGGGCCGATGAGGCTTCAGAATGCTGGGAAAATTCCATTTGACTTAACATATTTCGAGGATATTTTTCCACGGGTTGGACCTGTTCCTGATGACTCGGCTTTAAGTGCTGTAAGTTGAAAGTTAAAAATTCTTACTACCGGCTAATTTTATTGGACAAATATGTTGTATATGCTAATTTAACTTTTTTGTTTACACCTTTAGGCTATATTGAAACGGAATGCAGACATATCCCCATCAACAGAAGAAATTCAGATGATTCAAAATCTTGTGACTCGAGTGCAAGGAATTTTGGAGACACTGATTTTAACTCCTGGGACGTTTGATGCTTGTGTAAATACTTAATAAGATATTTATTTTAGAATTTATTTTTAAGTGTTTTATTTAAGTCTGCCGTTGCATATTTTTAACTAATTTGCAATGTTTATGATTTAGCAAGTAGAAGAGATACGTCAAGTCGGCTCTTTTAAACAAGGAACGATTCTAGTTGGTCACAAGACGGCAGATTTTGTTGTCATATTGAAAACTTTGCCTACCAGAGAAGCTGTAGATGCGCTATGTACTCGAGTGTCAGATGAACTTTTGCAAACGGAATGTACGGCTATATTAAATTTATTCTGCATGTACTGTAGTTTATCTGGCTATAAAGTTAATTTATGTATAGTTATTCAAGTAGCAGTGTGCTTATGACTGTAATTAATTTATGTTTAAACAGGTGTCAGATCTAGTGTGACACCGCGGGGATTTGATATCAGCAGTGTACAAGCAACAATTCGAGTATGTATTACTACACTTCCACCGAACTTTCGTAAATTAGACCCTGAAATTCATTTGGAGTCGAAACTTATGAATGAAGCATGGCAAGCAATAAGACATTTGAGGTGGTTTGAAGAAAACGCCCACAATTCCACTATCAAAGTTCTCATTAGAATATTAAGGGATTTACGGCAGAGATATGATGGATTCAAACCTTTGTCCACTTGGATGTTGGATCTTTTGGCCCATTACGCCACAATGAACAACCCTAATAGACAAGCTTTACCTGTAAACTTGGCATTTCGAAGAACCCTTTCCCTAATGTCTGGAGGAATGTATCTTCCTGGATACGCTGGAACGAATATGAGGGGTCATAACTTGAGTTACGAACAACAGGATACAGCAACTGCAACGGCTCAAACTTTGATGAGAATTCTGGGTCTCGGAGGATATAAATATGTCTTAGGAATCGAAACTCCTCACAATGGTGATTTTTTATTTCATTTTAATTATTTAATTTGATTCAATGCCATGATGCACAATTGATACAATGTTACACTAATTTTGTAGAACAAAGTATGTTAACGAAATTATTTCTGTTGCTTTTCAGACATTATAAGCTCACCAACAGTCATAGACGGTACAGTCGTTTCACCATTAGAAAATGTTTATGAAATACCTGTGGAAGGGGAAGAAAAGATTGAAGACGAGGAAGAGAATGAGATAAATGAAGAAGAGGAACCGACTGAACCGGTGGATGAGTCAATGAATCCAGAAAACTGATGAATCCTTAGTATTAATACAAGTTTTTGTAGATATAAATCTCAAAATTAAATTGTGAAGTAGTAGTTTAAAACTTACTTTATAAAATACATGTTTTTTTATTATTGCATTTTTGTTTTAATAAAACTGATCAATATCATTCTATGTTTCACAACTCTGCAAAAGTTTGAAATTATTTAAATATAAGTAAAACTCTTGTTCAAATCTTAGCGATTTTTCATAATTGCAAAATGAAGATAGATCAAGTACATTAAGTGAATAATAGCCACTGGAGTACATAAAACAAATCTACAAGCCGGTACTGGAGTCCGGGATAGAAGAATGAGTAGAATCCGACAACAGCTTAAGCCACCAATAATGCTCATCATGGGCATAAACCATTCATTAGATCCGGCTTCGCAGATTAAAAGCGTCAAAGCATGACCAAACAAACCATATCCTAGTACGCATACCATTTGCCTATGAAGATGAATGGATGAATCGAATTAAATTAGCTATAAAATCATGTTAGTAAGTTATCCCAGAAAGACAAGAATAGTTTACCTGAAAGAAATATGAGTTTTTGTACACGATGATAGAATCCAAGTGAAAGCTGTGATACTAAGCAAGTATCCCAAAATTAGACAAGAAGAATGTAAGAGTGCGAAAAGTCTAGGCTCCCCTTTAGTATTTACAAGTCCCCAGTAAACAGTAGCAGTTAAAAGGAAAGAACTCAGAAAGCTCCCTTCAAAATCCACAGCGATTCGCTTAAAACGTCCAAAAGGTGGACAAAGAGAAGATAGCAATCGCATTAGAACTGAGCTTTCTGAGAATAAATACTTCATAAAAGTGGTAGGGAAAGGTTCTTCCCCACACGAAAAATATCCATGTGTCTTGGTAGAGTTAGCTTTTCCATTTCTTCCAGTAGTTCCTTTATTACTAATACTTTTTGATTTATTTGATGACGAAGGATCTGCCCAAGCCTCATGCTGGAGCAAAGGAGTTTTATCTTCATCTTCTCCAATAAATACTACTGAAGATTCCTTCCTACGAGATCTTCCCATTTTTAAGTCCTTTTGTAATATTGTAATGTTTTTCAATGATAGAGATAGCCAGATACTAAACACTAGAAACTTCAATGACAGGAGGTCGAAGGTAAGAGTTAATACAAAAATATCAAAATATAATTAAAAAGTTATCAGTTTCAGTCAATTGTTATATTATAATTATCATTTATCGTTGTGAACAACAACACTTTTGTGGTTATCGAGATTCCCAAATTATTTATTGGGTCGACGGTGTAAGGTACTGCTTAACCCCTTCTAGAGCACACATATCTTTGTACTTTTGAAGAAGTTTCTTTTTCAAAACTAGTTGTTTTCGGAGTGCTTCAAGCTTTTTTAGTTGATCTTCCTTACTATAATCTATTCCTGGGAGTTTCTTCACCTGCAAAGACAAAATCAAAACCAAATAAAAATTGTACTTTAAAATCTGAGTCCAAAAAAACCTGGGTATTCCTTACTAAAATTCTTAATATAAATTATACCTGTTCTCGAACAAGATCAAGTTTTTTCTGAAATTCAACAACTTTCTGGCTTGTTTCTAAATACTCTCCTCGTTTAGCACCAGTGGATGAATCTGTACTTTCCCTTTCGACGCTGAAAAATTTAATGAAAATGTCAATACACAATATTCAATATTAACTACTCTTATAAAATACTGAAAAACCGTTGCATCATGTTTTGTATTTGTAATGTATAATATAAAATCTTAAATAAATTACCACTTAATGATGTCATAAAAGTTAGGAAGGAAATCCACATCAATATCTTCAACGGAAATGGATCCCATATCTTCAGACAAAACACAAATGTTCCTTGATTTTCTTCAAGCTAGCAAAGGCTTAATTTAGTCCCCGAAATACCCGATCCGGGGTTGATCCGAAAACTACCCGATCAAACTTTCTCCAGTCCGTAGGTCTTGGCTGCTAAAGTGTTAGTACGCTGCTTCTGCTACTGTTAGGTATTCGAGGTGTTTTCAAAGTCCGGGTATCAACGAGAAGTGAAAATATATGCTTTCTCCAACCGTCACCAAGTCACCACTACCACCACTTTTAGTGACTGTCAGTCAAGTAACACTACTCTGTACTTAGGGCTTGAAGAAATAGACAAAAATGAGTTTTTGGCTTTTAGTGACTAGCGCCTCTTGCTAGCATACATTATGCATGCACTATATGCAGGCAGTTCTACTACTACTGTGACTACACACTGACTGAAATGTAAAACGAGTATATCGCATAATATTATTACCTTTCTCCTTCTCAATCTCACCACTTTTGCATAACTTGCACTTGCCTTTTGTGTTCGTTGTGTTGTGTGAATAAATAAAGTAATATTATAGGAATTTAACAACACAGACTAGACCTAACAAACTGGTTGTGTGGTGATGGTGGTGGGGGTTTAAGAGATAACAGAAATGGACAGTATAAGACAGACAAGTATAATTATAATTAGTATAGTTAGTTAGTTAGTACGAGAGGAAGTTAGTTAGGAAGAAGATTAGGGTTTTTATTAAAGAGAAGAACAAATATCCCACATCCACATCCCCTTCGTCCCGTCTCGGAAGAAGATTAAAGAGAAGAACAAAACATCCCACATCCCCTTCGTCCCGTCCCGTTGCATTTAATAATCAGCTGGTGGTTGGTTGGGGTAGATTTCTAGCTGTATTCTAATTATAATTGGACTTGACTTAAGGGTTCAGTCAGGTTCAGGCTTCAGGGCTATTTATTGATTTGAATCCGACGGAAATTTCTTTAGTCGTGTAAGTCAAGTCCAAGTCTTTATTTTTTAAACTTTATTCTACTTTACAACTCAATTTGTTATTAAAGTAGTAATTCAAAATGTTTTTGATATTTTTATAGTTTCAATCACAGGCCTTGCTAAAATGGGTAGTTGGTTGAGTAGATCGAGTGAAGATGATGAAGAAATTGAAGCTCCACATCCAACTGCTTTTAGATTTCCACCGAAATCAGGTTAGTACTTTTTTAATTATTAGCAATAAAATTACTGTATTTAATTTCCCTCATTTTTATCATTTCAGGAAATTACTTTGGCAGTCATTTTATAATGGGTGGAGAAAGGTTTGAAACTCCACAACCTGAGCAATATTTATTCGGAGATAATTGTGACTTGAACTTTTTAGGATCTAGGCCTGTACCGGTATGTGATTTTGAAATGTTTGAGGAATCTGGTTTAAAATATACAGCTAGGTTTCGTATTAATTTACACATGTTTTTTAATTTAATGTTTTGTTTTGGCATTTAGTTTCCGTATCCGGCACCACAGTCAAATGAACCAACTAAGACATTAAAAGCGTTAATGAATATACGGAAGGAATCATTAAAATTTGTAAAGATATATCCGCCATCATCGCCAACTTCGGAATCAAATTCAAATGCAGCTGAACCTACAGAAGATCCAACTCCTCCAGTACCTGCGAAGCCTATTACGAATTATAATATTGAATTTATCTTTGATTGTGATTGCCGATGCGAAATCACTATAATGTACTTTTGTACTGAAGAAGTTAATTCAAATGGTGTTTAGTAAGTTGCAATTTCTCAAAGTCGTATAAATAAGAGGGGCAAAGTTGTTTTCATCGTTTACTTTTATTCAGCTATCGTCCAAGAGACCCAAAGATGAGTTCGCAGCCAATTCGATTCAAAGCTGGACCTAATCAGGTTTACAGCAATTCAGAGCATGTTTTCAGTGCTGCTCAATATGCAGACGTTGACTTACAGTTTGATTTTGAAAGAGATGTTTTCCCAGTAGTTATTCAATGTGTTTCTCTAGAAGGAGATGGTAAGCAAATCACATAAACGTTAGTAATGACTTTAATTAGATTATTCAGAACTTTAGACTGAGCTGAATGAAATATTTAAATACTTTTTAATTCCAGAACCTAGGCAGTCACATACAACAACGGCTACAGTTGACAAATACTCTGATGGCTTTTATTCTATTAAACCTTTGAAACAGAAATTATTTGTTGATGGGCTAGTTTATCTTATGCAAGAGATATATGGTATTGAAAATAAAAATGCGTCCAAAAAATTTGACGATGATGACTCTGACGCGGAAAATGCTTCGGAATGCGTTATATGTATGTCGGATTCCAGAGATACTTTAATTCTGCCCTGTCGTCACCTTTGTTTATGTCATTCGTGTGCCGACTCTTTGAGATATCAGGTACTGTATAAAGTCTAATAATTGTACAATGCATACATAAACTGCAAATTAAAACCTTCCCATTTTATTTTTGTTTATGTAGGCCAACAATTGTCCTATATGCAGAGCTCCATTTAGGGCGTTATTACAGATTCGGGCCGTGTATCGAATACCACCGGCCCCAGTAGAATACTCTGCAATACCTGCGGAAGTACGAAAGTTAAAATGAAAAATTATATTTTGTTCAGAACTTTATTTTGCAAAAAAAAATAATCTCTCTTTATTGCACATAATTCAGATGAATGCCATTCCTGGTTATGAAGTGGTTCCTCTTCTCGAAGCTCTAAATGGACCTTATCAGCCGTCATCAGACATGTCTGTCGCAGCTGCAGCACTTACAAGGCAAGAAGCAGCAAGGACTTTAAATCCAAGTGATGACGCTGGTGAAACTAAACCAATCGCAATGACGGTAATGGTCGCACCATCATCACATAATGACGTTGAAAACCCAAAAAATGACGATGAAAAAACTCGTTCTGAAAGCCCAATCACAGTAGTAAGTGAAGTACCACGAAAATCGTCTTCAACAAAATTGTCAAAAAGTAGTTCAGTAGACGTGAAAACCCCAGTAACAAGTGACCCGGAAGATGAGCAGCATTTTACTGAAGCAGCCGAAACACTTCCTGATTTAAAAGAATTTGGCGATACACATGAATCAAATGTATCTCTTGATAAGTACGAAGGACGCAAACGTTCCCCGGAAAGTCCCCCAAATGTCTCGAACGTCGAAGAAGAGGAAATGCGTTTAGAAAGTATTGAAGGTAGCCCTATCAATACGACGAATGTACTCATGATTGCTGCAATAGACGAATTTTCTGACGAAGAAGATACATCTAGGACGAGATTAAATAATGTAAGTACGTCACATTTAATTGAAGAGATTTGTTTCGATGCACCTCTTGTGATTTCATAGTTGATGTATTTAAATTAGGATTTTCTTTGAATTGCAATTAATAGGGATCAACCATAAGGCTGTTATCCGGTGATAAAAACAATTTGTCGGATTCAACGCAAAGTACCCCTAAGAAAACCTTAGGTGGTGATGGAGATTCAGGTGGAATCCAAAGTAGTCCCGAATCTG
This sequence comes from Isotoma viridis, assembly GCA_034696425.1. NCBI lineage: Eukaryota > Metazoa > Arthropoda > Collembola > Entomobryomorpha > Isotomidae > Isotoma > Isotoma viridis. The sequence continues at coordinate 8,928 of JAQGAA010000197.1, forward strand.
GCTTTCGTTATACTAGAACTGTTCCGACATCCTTACCCAGCACTCCTAATTCAAGGCTGGCTAATCCTGGTAATGCAAATTCTACTTCTACACGTTCAAGCGGTGACTCGTTTACATCGTCCAGTTCTACTAAGCAATTGTTACCTTCCACATCATCAGCGTCCACTACGCAGCACCATCATGTATAAAATCAATGCAAATTAAGGGGTTTTTTGTTAAGCTTAAATTTTAACAGATTTAGAAAAAAATGACGAATCTCACATCACTCATATTATAACATTGACGTACTACAGTATTAACTGATTCAATATATTTAATTTCGTTTAAATTCAAGCTTTGAATACAAATGAAAATTAATTTTTATCACGCAAACTTAACTGTTTAGTTATTTCGGTTATAAATTTTTCATACGCTGCAGAGTTTTCAATAGTACATATAATAATTTTCAAACTAAAACTAAAGGGGTAGATCTATGTATTACATTTTATGGCAAACACTAATACTTCGTTCAGATTCATTTAACCCGTTATCGCCCACGTAATTTACTAGTTTATTAGGCAGGTTAATAACACCAGAATGGCAATGGAAGGATTCCATCGTCTTATAAGCACTTAATCAAAGAGCACCGTTTTTAGTATTTGTAACACTTTACACTTATAAAGGTTTACATTCGTGGTAACCTAAATAAACCGGTAATTGCGCCGGAGAAAACAACTATTTTAATATTTTAAGCATTTTAAATTAAAGTACTTTAATGACATCGTAATTAATTATGCATTAAATGAAAAAGGTTAATATGGCAAGCATACACGAATTTCGCGTAGAAGCCAAATATGAAATGGCTGAATTAAAAATTATTCATAATACCAAAACGGGAGTTTACACTGTATAGATAACAAAAAACCTTTTCCGAAATCGAGATGAAATATCTGAATGAAAGTATGAAGTTTATAGAATAGTGTAGAGTAGAAGTGCGACAGCTTTAGTAGGTGTAGTATTTTTCAGGCTTTCGTAAAACAATTTTAAGTACACAAAGGGTACCAAGTAGTGACAGTATTTCCAGCTTGGAAATCATCCAAGGGAACATGTACGTCTCCGAGCTTTGGAGCCCTTCTTATAAACTTCTTGTCACAAACTGTAACCTCCAAGATCTTTCCTCGAAGATCAACTAGGGGGAATTCAAATCTTTCGTCATAAAGAGGATTGCATTGATCCTTTTGTGCTTCTGTCTTATGCTTCTTGTTTCGCTCTGGGAGTACATAAAGTTTGACATATGGGTCAGGGAGTTCCTCATCTTCAATTGGCAAATTTGCGACACTGTGCACGACTACAACGAGTTGTTGAGAAGTCTGGCTGTATCTAATAGTCAGTCTGATCTTCATATTTTTGTCTTCTTCAGCAGCCTTGGGTATTGCTGAAAGAAGAGGTTGAGTTTCAGCCCTTCGAGTTACGACTTCCTCGTCAGCAGTATCTTTGCTCTTTGTGGGATGACTTTCACCATTACTTTCTCTTTTCTCTGGGAGTTTTTGTGCGTCAGAAGCAGACGGATGAGTAGTATCTGCTGAAGTTGACGCTGGTTGAGAATGTCCAGCTGCTGGTGTCATGGGCTCTTCAGTGTCTGTGTCTTCCATACTTAGCATCTCCCCTGCAGCTGGAGCTCCAAGCTTAAGAATCTTAATTTCCAAGCTCATTACAACCTTAGCTTCACTTTTAGTATTCAAAGTAAAATTCTGTTTTCTCATTGTCATCTCCGGGCGACCATATACAGCATCCAGGGCTTGTTTAAAAGCTCCAAGTTCTACACTTGTTTTTCGGTCCATGAATTTCACTAGTAAAGTATCAGTCAAGGGGTTTCGAACTAAGAAGTGCATAGTTTCCTCAAAGACTGGATCAGCAGTTTTATCCAATGTGGCCGATTCGTGTTGAGTCTTGCCAACAGAGACAATTGCATACGGATCGGGTTTAGATCCTTCTTTTACCAGCTACAAAGAGGCAGGAAAATGTTGGCATTAATTACAATTTAGTTTTAGAGTATAGCTGGTAACATTAAATACAAAACATAACAAAACGAACATAGACAAGTATTGCATGGCATGACACAGGCTTTCCCCAACCGAACAACCAATTAGCTTTTACAGTCCAGCAAAGTCAAAGTAATAGTCGTTAATCGTAAGATCAGCTTATATTTTTAAACCCGTTCTAATCCTCACCTCATAAAAATGCTTGATAACATGATAACTCAATTCACCCGAATAATCCAAACCAAAAAATGATACAAACCCGTCAAGCATGCCCCTTCTCCATATTTTTTGCAGTAGAACCAAAGCTGTTTTATGCCCAAAATAATAACTGTTTAAATAAAATAAATTGAAAACAACCCAAAAAAGGCTGAAAGGGAGAAAGTCAACAAGGTCTTGTTGAATATCATACCTTAGTACTTTTACGGAAATTATGGAGTCCACCTCCGTTCGACCTCTGCAGTGCCTATAATATGATACATTTTGGGGAGGGGTTTCAAACATCTAATTAACTTTAATAAAATTGTAGTTGTCATCAAACAATTTTTAAATAATTCATGTTATTGTCCCAGCATTTCCCATCATATTTTTTTGCAAAAAGGGATCGCATTGGAAAGAGACGTAATGACATTGAATGAAACAAACATTTAAACAATTTTGCGACATTTAGATAGAGTTGGTTTTCGCATGAGTATGGCGTAGATAAGGGAGGGACCCCAGGAAAAATATGATGTCAGAATATTTGTACTTTTTTAAAAATTCAGGATTGAAGCTTACAATCTACATTTTTATGTGCTGTGTCAGGGTACAGCAGAGTTTGACATATAAACTTAAAAACACTTAAAATATAAGCTTTTAAAAATAAAAACCGAAATGTACTGCTTGTAATTAATTGCGACAGTAGAGATTTGCTTAGGCAGGGGAAGTGGGAAAGCCGTGACGTGACATTAACAAATATATAGATTTACTAAAAGCTTTTACTACGGCATCAGTACTACTACTGCATTGTTATATTCTTCAAAACTCCAAATAAAAACTTTTTATTTAAGCATAAATAAACCTACCGGAAGATTTTTTGCCGAGTCCAGCTTAACTGTAAGTAAACACGAAGCCAACCCATGAGCCTGAGCATCGAAAAGAGACTCTTTTAAATCCACAGGGTTATCTGTGAAACCTAACCATTCCAGTTTCAAGTGGACTTGACCTTTTTTCACATCTTCAAGTTCTAGCCAAAGATCCATTGTTCCTTCTCGACTGACCATACTGAGGTCAACTGATGTTCTGAAAATTATTACATTATACACAAAATTGATATGGGCACGACATTTTCGAAACGTTATTATTATTAATGGCAAGTGTAGCTCAAGCATATACATGGTTAGCAAGCAAATAAGCATCATCAAGGGGAAAGCGTTTATTTAGTTTTATAAATAAAAGGGTGAAGGTGAAAGTATTATATAGATAGAGAGCACTAGAAGAAATCGACCTTCCCAGGAAGTCATCATTCAACACTCCTGGAAAGCCAGCGTCATAATCCCACAGTTCTACTGATAACGTTTGCGATTTGTGTTCACATACCAAAGCCTTTGAAAGCCAGAAAAAAAGAAAAGTGTAAACATAAGGGTTGTACTGTTTCATTCATAATAAATTGTTCTAAAAATACAGAATTTTTACATAGTGTTTTTTAAAAACTGTATATGTGTGCATAAGCCTATTATACAAATTACCAAAAGCCCATTGCAGTTATATAAATACTGAGAACCCAATACAAATTATTACCCAATTTACTTGCACTAGCAATTCAATTTAGCGAATAATTCTTATCTTTAGTTTAACGCATCGTGCCACCAACCAAAGTTATATTATATTAGCTTTGAGAAATTCCCGAAATTGCATTTAGAAATAGCATAATCTGCATTTAAAATGAAATATTTAGATAAGAACCTTCCAAGAAATTCATCTGCCCTGGGTGCATCATCATGATCATATAGAACAACATTCAGTTTCTGTCCTAATTCCTCTACCATCATCTGGATCAAGAAATTTAAAGTGTGTACATAGATTGTGGTGAAACATGAAGTTATAAAAAATGTTACTTTAAAAGAACAAAATGTTATGATATTATTGTGATATAAAACATTTTTAAATATTAAATTTCTGACCTCACAGTAGTATTCCCATTTGGGGTTTACGGTATTGTTAATAGTCTTAGATCTGAATTGTTGTGCCCCAACGCTTAGAATTATATACGGATCACTTTTTCCCATACCAAGAACTCCGACCTGTATGATTTTAAGGATTCATTTAGATTGAATAAATAACATGACAATGACTTCTATCATCTGAATAGACTTTGATATGTTTTTTCATTAAATAAAGCTTAGATAAGCTTACATCCATTTTCATTAGATTCCTTGCTTCAATAGCACAAATCCTAACCACGCCTTGAGGTTGCATGGCACAAGTCTCTCTTGGATTGACGTCTTCGCTCAACTGTACGAACATTTTATTTGGCAGCACGCACCTGTTCAATTAAACCCAGATAAATTCAGAAAGGAAATCAATAGAAAGCTTTTCATAGTTTGAATAACAGAAGCCATAAATTGCCCTATTTTCATTTGTCATTGGTCCTACATTCTAATTTATTGCTGACATTGTGCCGTGTGGCTAGATAAAATGTGTACCTAGTTGATTATCCCTTTAACTCTTGATTTATAGTTGTAAAAAGCAATAATATGGTTGTACTTACATAGAACAAATTTGTTCTTGTACAATACGGCGGATCAAGTCGGATAATCCAGGCATGTCAAAGACGTCAGCAACACCAATTAAATTGAAGTCAAGGGATGGGGGATTCAGGAAAAAGTATTGGACACCTCCAATCATTGGCATTTGATTTATCAAAGGCTTCATTATAAGTCTTAGAGTTCCACTTAGCTAATAAATTAAATAAACACATTAAATTAAATTATTGCATACAGAGAGCTGTGTAATGATAATTTACATAATCATTTAATGTCGCTTATGCTTCAGCATAAATACACAGAAATGTTATGTTTTCCTTGAAAATTATTACTAAGATGTTACTCGTTCATGTTTTACCTGCAAGTCTTTAATCCCAGCTCTGATCTTTGCAACAGAAAAACGGAAATCGCAATCCCCAGCATAGATAATTTCCATATCTACAATGATCTCATTCCGATCTGTCCTTTTTTCATCGTAAACTTTAACCCCTCGAATTCTTACTGGTGTGTCACCCAAAATGACTTTTTCGAATCGGAAGGATCCTAATTTATAGTTTGTAGAGAGTGTTTCTCTTAATCCAGGTTCAATTGAATTTATAATCATATCATAAGTATAGTGGTTGATTCGAGGCCATAATTGTCTGCAAAAAGTAAAAATCAATTTAATCATACTGATATCTACGATATAAGGCTTTTTATCTTACTTAAGTATCATGTTAAGCCATTCAGCTCTCTCAACATCAGGAAAGATGACCCAAGACGGTAAATTATCTCCAAGTCTAGCAAGCACAATCTCACGCTCATCCCCGCTTACCGATGCCGCAGCAAGGGCTCTTTGGGCATCATGATGTCGTTTCCATTGATCCCTAACCACCAATAAAACTATAGGCCCTACGAGCCAACCCACGCTTATCTATATTTCAATAAAAACCATTTGTGTTATTATACATTCGTATGATATCATTCTTACTTATGAGTCAGAAATCACAAATGACCATACCTGGAAATATCCAAGAGTATACACAAGACCGCAAACAAGGCATTTCTTAACGAAAGAAGTCACCCACGAAGTGACTCCTGGAGGCTCAACAAACTTATACTTTTTCTTCTTGCCTATAGGCCTTGGTCCGACGGCTTTAAAGGCATTTTCTTTCGGAGCAACTACAGTCACTGATGACTTTCCGACATTAGGATTAACCCCGATATCCCCATCATCCGCTTCCCCCATGGTACTTGCAGTACCTACTTCTTTTAGGGCTTTCACTCAAGGTTTGCTTTCACCAGTGAAAGTTTTTTATATTGCTAAAACCAAAATCCAAATGCAGAATATTTATTGGTTAATATTTTTTGTTAATAAGAAAGCAGATTCGTAACTTTGTATGTTTAGAGGAATACACATTTTCTAACTTAAATATCTCAGAGTATTTATCAATTTTTAAGACAGGATTTATTTTAAAATAAAATAAATATACAAACCTTTCACTTGACTCCTTAAATAAATCCTTTTCTCGGTAAATTACATAAAACACACCAGACCGGATTTATTCACCCGCAAAATTGGCAGTCTCAACTACAGACTGTACTAACTAGTTGTAGTTAAGTACAAGACAAATAGAACTTTTCTTCAAATCTTTCAACATCCACCACAGCAGGATTGGTATTTTCTTTACCCTATATATCACAAGAAGGATACATTTGACTTGTTACAAAACCAATTCTTTTTTCCCATATAACGCCATCATCACGATCACATCACCAAGGATGAAAACATTCTCTAATCCAGCAAAGAGCTGAGAACATGTGTGATATTTATAGAGCTTACACATCAAGTTTTTTTAGAAGGTACGTAAAGGACGAAACTGCGATGTGTTTGTATATTCTCTTAGCTACAGCAGCTACTATAAAGGCAATCCACTATGTTAGGTCATACATTGAGTCAACCTGACCGAAATATTTAGCAGAAAGGGTTTTATGTTATGTTATGGTCTTATTCAGATAAAGTAAAAAAATCTATTGTAACTTTTTTACTTGCAAACTGGCAATACCAATCCTTAAAGAAAAGTAGAAAGACAGCAGGATATAACTCTTCAGTTCAATATGGCCAACTTTTTCTTACTATTATAGGGTTTAGAAAAGTTGAAACTAGTAGACAGTCAGGTTTGCGGCAAATAATATGTAGGTAATAAGATAATAATATAATTTTGGTACATGCGGGTTTTTATGCTTTGTAAGTAAGTAAAGGTTTCAACTCTGTAATATATCTGGCATGTATTTCTTTATTCGCTATCTTGATAGTTTGCTGGAGAATATGGAATATTTATAATTTGAACATGGAAAAAGGTTAATAAAGCTTAAAGGAATAATGATAGTGTGATATAGTTGATGATAGTTTTATATTGTACCAAGAAAAGAAGAAAAAAAAATGATAATATTATTATGTTTATTGAAAGGTGCAATGCAATGCAAGTTTTATTTGCTGTATCAGAGCTAATAATATTATGAAAAATGTATTTATGTATGCAAATGTAGCTAGCTTTAACTTTTAATACTGAAAGTTGACTTTGACTGGGCTGGCCTTCAATTGAAGAATGGGGATTGTTTTGCTTAAAGCACTTTTTTTATAAGGATGAGAGCATATTCCATAAATCCTGTCAAAAGCCTTCAAACTTGTGGCAAAGAGAATACATGAAAGGTAAACAATTTAAATAATTGTTAGCTTTCAAGTGGAATTATTCGTACTGTTTTCGTGCTTGAAACTTAGCTATGACTGACTTGCTTTGTTTGACATGTTTATTTTCATTTGCATTTTTATCCTTTTAGTTAAACTAGAAAAGTCTGGTCAAATGTGTGGTTGTGGTAAATGTATGTGGTATTATCTGGATGAGTAATAGAAATGAAAATGAGAGATATGATGATGAAAAAGTTTGTGTGAGATAAGATAAGTTAAAGGAAGTGAAATGTTATGCATTTATAAAAATGAATTATCAGAAAAGAAGTCAAAACGTGTTTTTTGTCGCTATTTTGATTTGGGAAGCAGTTTACTACCTTGGGTTGATTTAATTATCGATAGTAATGAAATGTATTAATTTTTATGTAAAAATGTTTACTTTGATTGTACATTTAAACTTTCAATTTTAAGCAATTCAATGCACTCGTACAGTATTTTCAAGTAGGCACATCGGCACATGTAAGTTTGAGATAAATATTAATTAATCAGTTACGCAACAAAATATTGTGACTCATTGGTACACAAACTCAGTATTATTTCAACAAAATTGAAGATCACAGAGTCATAATAATTTTAAATGGCTTTTGGAAGCAATAATAAGAGTTTTACTTGTCATGCAACATATCTAACTCATATCTGAGATATTTTTAGTGTACTCTTGTTAGGTTTTTTAAATCAAAGTATCCACACTTACTTAAAAATATTTTGATATAACTGGTGACTGGTATCTATATAAAATTTTCATTTAATTTCTTTAAAGGCTTGTTAAAATAATGTTTCAAATTCTAAAACGGTAACCTTATTTGAAACCTATTAGGCATTATTTATAAATCAATTGTTTGTACATACTATTTACTCGGGTCTTAATTTCAATACAAAAAAGATAAAAATAACATAGCATATTGCTACAAGATACTCAAGACACAAGATATAGCATATTTATATACTAATCAAAACTTTATTAACTTTGCTTTAAAAAAATGTATCAACGTCATTCAGTATTGCATGAAATGAAATTGATCGCAAGGAGAAAAGTCTGTCAATCATGGAAGAATACAAGTGAAAGCATTTCCAGCATATTGCTACAATTTACTCATATCTAGGGCTAGGGTGTTGCAGCAACTGGGCATGAACCACTTCTTCGTCCTGACTTCACCTTTCTAGACAAATCTCCATGACTCCCTTGCCTTTTACCTTTCTTATTATGTCAATCGAAGCTCAATACATTGATAAATCATGGAGAAAAAGCTATTCAAAACTGATGTAGAAGACCACCACCAAGAATTTTTGCTTTCATGAAGTTACACTGAAGGGATAAAGATTTTTTTTTAATCTTTAAGTAACAAGACACCATAAAACCATTTTGAGTTTTGTAAACTGTATTTAGACTGGCGTTCTTCTTAAGATTAGTTGCTTTATTCCAGTAAAAGAATGGCTACAGCCAAAGCTGCTGGATTTAAGTATGTTCCTGACAAATGCAACCCCCCATGTGATATGGGTACTGCGGTCCTCGTAAGTTATCTCAAACCCCAAAATATGCGAAATAAGCAAAGATAATTGGATTCGAATGCTAGGTTTCATATGTTTCATACCTTGAGTGCATCAAGATTAATTTGCAATTTAGTTTGCCAATGCAATGCCTGGAGTGAACAACATAACCAACAGACCTTTTGGTTGGACTGAGTATGAGGCATCATACAGACCACAATATGTCCCTGACCCGTGTCCAGCCAGGCGACCTTGTGTTGATCCCTGTAGACCCAAGGGTACTGACAGGAAGCCACCTCCAAGGCAATTTACGAACCCAATGGGCCGACACCCTCGCAATAGTAAGTTTTGAAGTTATGCATTTTACATTCGTGGTATATCCTCTCCTTTTAGCTTTACTACCTTGGACATGACACATAACAACTAATATTTTTTAAAAGCAATATGCCAGTTATGCAGCTCAGCAAAATGTTGCTGCAAAATCCCAGCCCCATGGGAAGAATGCAAGGAAAAAGTCATGGTTTATGATCCTGACAGTGTTCGAACTCTTCTTGTTCATGGCGAAACGAGAAATGAGCATCCGTTCGTTTTGTCAAACTCTGATTACTTTCGAATTATGAAAAATGCTGTCGTAAGTATAATTGAATGTTTTAACAGTATGAACTTGAATAAAATTAAAAACTCTATTATTTCCAATTCTCAATTCAAGGTACAAACTAAAGAACAAAAAGAAGCTGAAGCAATGAAAGCTATAAGGGATAAGCAAATTGCTCTTGAAACTTGTCGAGAACGTGCTGATGAAATGAGATTAATGGATCAATATCGACTTAATCAAACGTTAAGTCCAGAGGCTCGTGAAGTGAGTGGATTAATTAATACACACATTCAAAAACATTATCATAGGGTTTTTATACAAAAATCATGGTATCTTTAGGACATGGAAGAGCTTATCTGCCGAGCCAACAAGATTCTAAAAGAAGATGAGCCTGAAGTAAGAACAATAAATAAGGTCATTCTTGCTGCCAAAGTCCAAGCTATTCGAGAAGCTCAATTACAAGAGAAGGAACTTATAAAGTAAAACTCTTATGATTTTTTAGTGTTACGCTTTTAATGTCAAAAACACAATAACATAGGACCATTTATGATTAATAGATGTGAACAAGCAGAAGAACAACGACGACTAGACGCTTTAATGCAACAGGACAAAGGGCATGCACTTATCAAAGACGATGATGAAGAAGTTAGAAGAATAGAGCAAAATAAGAGAGACCTAATGTCTTCTTTGCAAGCTCAATTAGATGAACACGAAGCAATGAAATTCTACATGAAAGAAATGAAAGAAAAAGAAGGTGACGAGATGAAACGAATGTGGGAACAGTATGACCTCCAAGAAATGCAGAAGAAATCTCTTGAAAGAGAAAAAAAGGCCAAGTTGGGATTAGAACTTTTGCAAAATCAAATGGTAACTGTGGAAAGAATGAGGATGGAAAAGGAAATGGATAAAGAGTTGGACCAAAGGGTAACATTTAATTATTTTCTTGGGAATCTGTTTATATTCAAGCATTTTTACATAGATAAAGTTTTCCTAATTTGTTTTCTGGATAAGAGAGAAAGTCATGAATGATGTATTAACTTTTGTGGAAAGGTCTTGCAAAGTTTTGCTGACTATTTTATGCTAATTTTATAACAAAAAATAAGGTCAGGGCCAGTATGAATCAAAACACAGACTGCAAATTGCTTTTTATCTACGACCGTACCTATAATGACTTCGATGCAATTTTACTAGTTGTTAAGTAGGTACAGGATATTGCTCTTTTTAGTTATATTTAATTCAATAATGTTATTGAATTATTGGTTCATATTTATGAATATAATTATAAAGCTGGTTCTATATGATTTGTTATATTATTCTGGCTCAATTATTGAGTTTGCACAACCTGATAACATTCGATCGTCTCGTTAAGTATTGGAGTTTCTAAAATGATAATTATTCAGTAAAATGAAAAATGTTTAAGGATATCTTATGGTATAATGGTATATATATAGTATATGGTTCAAAATTTAAAAATTATGATGCAAGCAACTTAAACAAGAATGAAAGATCATGGGATATCATTTCGAATAAAAAAGTAACTTAATTTTTATAAAATTTAAAAACTTTGGCAATGCCTATATAAGTTATAAGTGTTTAAAAATATAAATATCTAGAAATCTTTTAAATGATAATCACAGTAATAATTAAACTTCTACAACATTTAACCCAATTAAAAAACAAATTATATACATACTTACCAAATCAAGTCTCCTATCCCGTACTTAACTTTTTCTTAAAACTTTTCCTCCTTGTTAGATGATCGATTGGCAAAAGAAGAAAGCAGCCGAAGAAGAACGTCTCGAGCAAGAGAAAGCAGTTCAGAAGAGAATGAAAGAACTTCAAATAAAGCAAATTCTTGAGACTCAAAAGCGTACAACAGACGGGAAAGCGCTCCGGGATGAACTCCGCGCACGACGACACATGGAACAACAAGAAAGGGAATGGCGTCGTCGAGAAAGTGAAAATGCTCTTAAGAGAAAGGAAGCTACAATCCAACTCAAAAATGATATCCTTGGGCAAATTGAAACTAAACGAAATTGGATAGCTGACCAAGCTGCATTTGATAAAGCAATTTATGATAAAATTTTCAATATTCAAGACAATCAAATGGAAGAGGTAAGACAAAAAGAAGCAGAGAAACGGATGCAAAATGCCAAGTATAAGTATGACCTAAGGGAGCAAATACATCGCTATCAGATGGAAAAGATTAAGGAGAGGAAGGAGTATTATATTGATGGGATAAAGTTACGAAAGAAGATGGGAGCTAGGGAACAGGAATTGAAATGCTTTATGGATAGAAAGTTGGAAGAACTCAGGTATACTATTATAGTTTGTCTTGTTAAATTCATGTATTGCGAAATGTTTAACTTTCTCCGGGGGAAAGTTGTGAAAGTTAGTGTTTTTGCAGAATTAATGAGGAACGATGTATTTCTGATGTCATGTATCATTAGGTTAAATGGTTGTATAGAGTTGAGTTAATGTATCTGACTTTTTCGGGGTTTTAAAAGGTTCATAAAGGTTCAAATTACATCAGTTTTAAGGGTTTTGTAGTGTTTTCCTTATGCAATGTAGTAAGTATGGATTTCATAGAATCTAATCTAAACACAAATTCTCTTATTAGATTGTTTGATGTGGAAATATTTAAAAGCTTTAAAGGCCAATGCAATACTTTAGCTTGTTGCTTTTTAAGAATTAACTGTTGAGGTTGAAAATCAAAAAAATCTAGTTAGAAGTTAAAGTTATGCCATCCTATGTTTTTCTAACTATAAAGGTCATATGTAATATTGTACTAGACAAGTAGTGTGTATCATGTAACAACATAATATATAATATGAGAACTTTTAATCTAAAAGTCTCATTAAAATCATTCTTCATGTTTTGATAATTTCCTTTAACGTTAAAGAAGTATAGAATATTCTTGACTCATAATTGTCATAATTAACGAAGTAAAATTGTAAATAAATGACGTGATTCTAAATTTAATAATAAACATTTATTTTATCTTTTCAGAGAGTCAAACATGCCCGAAAAGTATTTGAAATACATTGAAAAAGCAGTCGAGGAAGAACTTCAACCCGAATGGAAAAAGAAAATGTCTAAATAACCAGGAGTCGAAATAAAGTTATTCTTGTAAATATCTCGTACTAAAATGCTTCTCCACTCTGATACCCTATTGAAATTGTGAATTGATAATTAAAAAGCTAACAGAGAACCAAAACTTCAATCAAATCGATCTTTTGCTTTATAATGTAATGCACTAAACTAAAACTAAAAATCCATATGAAGGTGAAGAGACATTTATTTAAGAATTATTTTATTATTTATCATGATTTCATTATTGAGCTGCCATTCGACTATTATACGTTAAAAAAACAAAGTTAAAGAGTTTCTGCTTAATTTTACAAGCTTGCTATGATTAAAAAGTTAGTAACGATAAATAACGATGAATTATATCCAGCTTATTTTAAGTCATCAAAATTTACAAAGGTATTATTTTTATGAATAATTTTTAAACGTATGTTTTTTTTTTAATTTATTTTATTTTATGCAATAAAGTGATTCAACATAATAAGAAAATAATATACATAATGCAAAAAGGGTTAAACATGGAAATTATAATTTGCAATTATAATTAAAATAATTGTTAACTATATTGAGTTGAGTGCATCCATTTAAATTATGTATAATTTATTTTTGTTTTTAACTTTCAAATGCTTTTAACTGTTTGTTGAATTTACAATGTGACGCGAGTGAGTATTAAAAAAACATAGTAGTAGTGTGGGTATAATTTTTTTAAATAATTTTTGTCCCATCCGATCCAAAGTAAAGCTCATTTTGTATAGAATGCATACATATTTAAGCGAACTATACAACACAATTACATGAACTTTCTACATTGGAAGGAAGACAAAGAGACGATAATGACGATAGTAATGGGCGTTTGACCCCGAGAGTACTAAGGGGGAAGCTTCAAACTCATTTGCGCATATTATCAATAGTGTTTTTTAGTTCATCTGTTTCTCTCTCTTTCTTCTTTGTACTAAGTGGGAGTTTATTTATATTGTGTGTCAAAGTGCAAAGGTTACAAGTTCAAGAGATTGTGGATTGAATTGAAGAGTAAAAAAGAGAAGGCTTATCTGAACAGGTTTGAGAGATAAGACCTTGTCTTTCATTTGTGGATAAAAATATACCAAAAGAAGGATGAATTGACGTCTGTGAACTTTTGATGAAGGTGCAAGGTGAGTCATTCATTTCATTTATCTTTTTCTTTTTGTGTTTTGTATTTCACAATTTCAGTCTGTAAATAGTTGCAAGTTAAGTTGTTGCGACTAGGTGGACTAGGATCACAGAATTATAGTTAAACTGTAGATTCTTGATAAAATTAGTGTGTAGTGGCGATTGTTGGTCTGAATTTATTTCATATTTTGTAATGAAATCATATTGTTGATTGTCAGTGTATTGTCAATTGTTAGAATGTGGAATGCAGGATGTGAGTACATTTTTACTGTTATAAGTTAGTTTACACACAACAATGAGATAACATTAAGAAGATTCATAGCAGACAGGTGTGAGGTGACAGAGTTAAATATTACAGTTCCTTCCTGTCATATGCTTCCTGTTTCTTTGGTTTGTATTTTTTGAACTTGCAACTTATTAATTTAGAAATTACTACGTACTACATACCACATACTAGGACATATAAGGAAATATGAATCCGTGGCTAAATATTCCCTTAACATGTATTTGTGTTTATTTTTTGATAAATCTCAAGATAAGTCTTAAATGAAGTGTTAGCAGCCATAAGTTTTAAGTCAATATTTATTTGTATATCATCACTTACTCACTAGATTACAGATTATCAAGCTTTTGTATCAAGTGATGAACAGTTGCTAATTTAGAATCTAGTTAGAATATATTATTACTTTTATTACGATTTTGTAAATAGCTTGTATTTGGATTTGATTTTAGGTCTTGGTTGCATTCATTTATTTGTTTTACATTTTTTGGCTTGCTTATCTGTAAAAAATATTGATGATGGGTGTTTCATTTTTTAAATTTATTTGCAGAAAGAGGAAGTGCACAGTGGAAATAGATAAGATAAGCAAACCATCTGTAAAGATCATCAGTACGACCGACAACCGATACTTGTTAAATTGACTCCTTGCCTTGCTGTGAATGGATAACAGACATAAAGTAGTAGCAGTAGTATTAGAGGAAAGAAGCAATTGTGATCGTGGGTATTGAAGCAATTGATCAATATAATATTTATTGAAAATAAAAAGCTTTAGATTAGGGAAAATCACTTGCACCTAGATAATGTGTTTTAATGTGGAGAAGACTGAGTGATAAGAGCCTGTTTAGAGAAGGCAGCTTCAATAATAATCGTAATGATTACAATCCAGTGGCAACAACTGATGGTGATGAGGACTTCCAACTAACAGAAAACGTTCGGCTATTGCCAATTTCTTCGAACGGTTACTCCCGTCAAGAGAGCCTACTACTAAATAAAATAAATAATAGTAATACTAACAACAATACGCGGCCTCGGAAAGGAAAAGATCCAAATATTTTAATCGACACTAGTAGTACTCTCGAGGAGAGTGAAATCGAAGTGGATTCAGACGCAGAAGATTTCAACCGGTTCAGTTACCATTACAGTCACAGCAATTCGAAACGGGATAAAATGTTGCGAAATCGGGATAGATACGGGCCAAGTAGTGTAGACAATCCTAACTATGCTGGGGGAGGAGTAATTGATATCGACCGTATTGATGTGGATGGTCAGTTGGGAAGCAGTGGAGAGAGGACTGGAAGTCCTCATAATGTCCTTGCTTCAGATGAATATAAAAGACGGAGTGATTTGAGAAGAAGAAACCGTTTAGTTAATGCATGTTGTGAATTTGGTCAGTATGCATGTTGGTAAGTTAAAATTATGTAGTTATTTATTATTAATAAATAGTTTGTTGTAATGATATAATTTTATAATATAATTATTATTTTTTAATTGTTTCCAAATAGTTGCTTTGTATGGCTGGCCAAAATTGTTAGTGGAGAAAGAGAACTCAAAGAAAGGGAAATTACGTTAGGCCAACCGTTAGATCAAAAGTTTGCTCCAAACGTGATAAAAAATCAGAAGTATAATTTCATCACATTCATTCCTCTAGTGCTGTTTCAGCAGTTCAGATTTTTTCTCAATCTATATTTTCTCATCATGGCTTGCAGTCAGTTTTTTAAAGATCTTGTAATTGGATACTGGTATACTTATTGGGGGCCCCTGGTAAGTAAAATTACTCTTCCAATGATAGTAAGATTATCGATTCCGATTCTGTTGAAAAGTGTTTACTTTATGCTACGTAATTTTAAACTATTGCATTTTAGATCTTTGTACTTACAATAACGATGATCCGGGAACTGGTCGATGATATTCGCCGAAGACAGCGTGATAAAGAAATTAATAATCAGAAATATACTAAAATAATGAAAGGGGAGCAGCATTACATACCAAGTTCGAAAATTAAGGTATGAAAAAAAAACTTGAAAATGAGGTTTAGTACAGTTTTTTTAATATGAGTGGTATAAATTTAGGTTGGTGACCTAATTATGGTAGAAAAAGATCAGCGTGTCCCAGCTGATATGGTCCTTCTAAGAACTAGTGATAAGGGTGGAAGTTGTTTCATTAGAACTGATCAACTAGATGGTGAAACAGATTGGAAGTTAAGATTACCAATTCTTCAGGACTGCGAAAGTGACCATGACCTATTCAATCAAAAAGTTACGGTTTATGCTGAAAGGCCTCAAATGGACATTCATTCATTCATTGGAACATTAATGAAAGTATGCACTTAATTTGCACGAAGTTAATGAAATTCTTAGTTATTTTGTGTAATAATGATACAAATTTTATTTTCAGAAAGTAGGGCCAGAAGGGGATGAATCAGTAGAAGAAGCAGGAATTAATGTGGACAATACACTTTGGGCAAATACTGTCTTAGCTGCTGGTAATGCTGTCGGATTAGTTGTATACACAGGAAAAGAGACTAGAAGTGTCATGAATAACTCAATACCAAGAAGCAAAGTTGGTCAGATTGACTTGGAGATCAACAATTTGACAAAAGTATGAAGAATTCAATTATTTTGTTATATTAAATGCCAACCTTTTTGATCTATAAGAAACGCGGTTTAGTATTGATCTGTTTGATCTCATAATTTTTCTATCATTCTAGATTCTATTTGCAGCCGTATTGGGATTGGCTTTCTTAATGATGTGTTTAAAAGGGTGGGAGGGTCCTTGGTTTAATTACATGTTCCGATTCGTTTTGCTGTTCTCATACATTATTCCCATAAGGTTAATCATCATTAACTATTATCGTATTTAACATTATTTTGATTGATTCAGATTGGTTTGACAAAAGTTAACTTGTAAATGTAAATCAACAGTTTGCGAGTGAATATGGACATGGCCAAGTCGTATTATGCTTACACTATTCAAAAAGATGAGGCAATAAAAGGAACAGTTGTGCGATCCACAACTATCCCTGAAGATCTCGGGCGTATATCATATCTCTTGACGGATAAAACTGGGACGTTAACTCAAAATGAAATGATTTTCAAGCGTCTTGTTCTTGCTACAAGCCAGGCAGACTCTGCTATTGAAGTTAAAGAGAGGTTGAAACAGGGTTTGAAGCCAGAATTCAGTCAATTTGAAACACATCAAAAAATTAATGAGATAACAAGAATTACGGAAGCAGTGAAAGCTTTAGCGGTTTGTCATAATGTGACCCCTGTCTATGATGAAAATCAAATTTTAGATGATGAAGAGAGTGTGTTCGGTACCGAAAGAGAAGCCACGTATCAAGCTTCAAGTCCTGACGAAGTAAGGCTTTAGTTAAACTCAATTATATTATAAGATTAAGTTAAATCTTGTGTATATTTAATCGCTGTTTGTTTGAACAGATTGCACTCGTTAAGTATGCCAAAAATGTTGGCCTTTCTCTTGTAAAAAGAGACCAGTGTCATATGACATTGCGAGCGTTTGATATTGGCGTTAACTTAGAATACAAGATTCTGCAAATCTTTCCATTCACGTCTGAAGCGAAAAGAATGGGGATCATAGTTAGGGTAAGAATAAAAAAGCACTTTCTACACGCCTCGCGTCTGTCGCGATATACTTCGTTGCTGTCATTTAAAAATGGATTTTGAGTTGACTTGAATATTTAATTTTTCAGGAAGAAGCAACAGGAGATATTATCTTCTACTTGAAAGGAGCAGATGTTGTGATGAGATCTATAGTACGTTATAATGATTGGTTAGACGAAGCTTGTGGAAACATGGCACGAGAAGGACTAAGAACCTTAGTAGTGGCCAAAAAACCTTTGAGTCAAGCAGAGTATGAAGAGTTTGAGAAGAGGTACAACACAGCAAAAAGTAGCAAACTGGATAGAGCTAATTTAATGTATCAAACCATGTGCGAAATCGAAAATGACATGCAACTCCTATGCGTGACTGGAGTTGAAGATACACTTCAAACCGACGTCAAAATTACTTTAGAAATGCTACGAAATGCTGGAATAAAGATCTGGATGTTGACCGGAGATAAATTAGAAACAGCCACATGCATTGCCAAAAGTTCTAAGCTGGTCTCAACTCAGCAAGAAGTTTATGTTTTCAAAGAAATTGCTGATCGAACTCAAGCGTTTAATGAACTAAACTCTTTTCGAAGAAAAGCTGATGCGGCTATGGTTATTAAAGGAGAATCCTTGGATGTAAGATAACTATAGCCTACTGCGTATTTCTCCCACGTTTTTTAATTTTAGATGTTTTAATTTGACCTAATGCACTAAAAATCCTCAGGTTTGCTTGAGATATTTCGAACGTGAATTCATGGAACTGGCAACCGGATGTCCAGTTGTTGTTGTTTGTCGATGTTCTCCTACACAAAAAGCCAAAGTAGTGGAACTGGTACAAAAGCACACCGGAAAGCGAACTGCAGCGTGTGGCGATGGTGGAAACGATGTTGCGGTTAGTAAAGTCATTTTCATAATTACGGAAGTTTACCAAGTATTGAAAGTTTGAAAGAAAATGTAATTTACCTTTGCTATGTATTGTGTTCAGATGATTCAAGCTGCTGATGCTGGAATTGGACTCGAAGGTATAATAATTTTAGCATTTCATCATTCACAGTACTAAATTTCAAGTATGTAAAAAACATCTTAACTCCTTTGACTTTCTTTGGTGTAGGGAAGGAAGGTCGACAGGCATCGTTGGCTGCAGATTTCTCAATTACACAATTTAGTTATATTGCTACCCTATTGTTAGTACATGGAAGGTATTCCTACAAAAGATCGGCCTCCTTGGCTCAATTTGTAATGCATCGTGGGCTAATCATCACTGTGATGCAGGCTGTGTTTTCTTCTATATTTTACTTCTCTTCGGTCGCATTATACCAAGGATTTTTAATGATAGGGTACATATTTTTTATGATTATTTTTACTTTTTGAAATGGTTTTGCTATATTACTGACTAACATAACGACTTTGTTTAGGTACGCAACGGTGTACACAATGCTTCCGGTATTCGCTTTAGTTCTCGACAAGGATGTACGAGCTGAGGATTTACTTCGATTGCCAGAACTCTACGCGGATCT
>JAQGAA010000198.1:0-28099 GCA_034696425.1 Isotoma viridis
TTTTATGGTATTTTAAATTCAGTGTGTTATGCAGCTTAAAATCTTAAGGATTTTTTATCAACTCATTTAAATCTTTAAAATAAAAAAACTAAGAGCTAAAGGGTTATTAAACACTTGGAATTAATACGAACCATTCAAGATGTTATTAAGTTTCTGGTGATGTCGGATGCAAAAAAACCTAAAAATTAAAAAAAAACAAGTTTGGATGAAGAAGAACTAAGAGCTATAAAATTTCAAAGCAATTTCATTAACTTTCCTTAAACTATTTAAGGTTGCACAACCAAATGATTCAAATGCAGTCAATTATCGCCAACCTCGCTATCGTAAAGTAAAAGATAATGGATCTCGTAAGTGTGCAATTTTTAGAGAATTTTGATAACGGTACTAAAGATAAAAGTAAAAGTAAAGGTAGGTAAGAGACATAGCATATTGCCTAATGGTACAAGTAAGGCAAAGCAGTAGGATGACACTTTTTCTAAAACAAGTCATGCAAAAAATTTATTGTCGAATTAAATTCCTAATTAAAAATTAAATTGACCAATTTTTCCAACACTCAACAGTTTTTTGATTAAATTATTAAAAAACTTTTTAATTAAAAATAGTAAAAATTACACAGGCAATATTTTATTACTGATCCGACAAAACTCATGCTCCGATCCGATGAGTAAATTTTGAAATAAAATTTAAAAAATGTAGTTAGTAAATTACTGTTTGTGTTAGATGCAGCATATGAAAAAACGAATTTGCATATTTAGCTTTGAAAATAAAAAGATGAATAAAATGCATGCGACTGTTTAATCATGTGAATCTTTTTGGATAAAAATTGCTTATATACGAGGGTTTAGATGATTGCGAGTTAACAAGAGAGATGAGAGAGATTCTCTTTTAAGTTGAACCGAGAGAGAAAAGAGACATAAGGAAATGAAAGAATAAAAAAGGTAGAAATAAAAATGAGAGTTTATGATGTTAGACTATGCGGCAGGATAATGCATGGGTGTTTTTTGTCTCTGTAATTTAATCCAATGTGCACTTACTTGCTGAAATATTTGCATGCTTCAGTGAATTTTTTTTCGATTTTCTCAAGTGATAATGAGGAATAGGAATACACACCGACAGAACGAAACCAACCCAGTCGTAAGTTTGAAAGTAGTAGTAGAAGTGTGGGTATTTCGGTTTATATCAACTTATACATACATGGCAGACAACTCATAGATATAGACAGATAGCACGTGGATTGATGTTCTTCAAAGGGAATGTGTTTAGAGGATTAGACACGGTCCATGTGCACCACAAAGGCCTTATCTTCTTACCCATATTCATCTGTCCCTGTGTGGATATCGGGGGGACATAAATATTGGGATTTTTTTAGCCAGAGAGAGGAAATTGAACTAGATTTTTAGGTTGGTATTTTTGGCCATCCATTAAACAAACATTGGGAATAATTATGACAATTTGTGCTCTTACTCAAAATTTTGGAAAAATTTGAAAAACATTTCAAATTCTAAGAATTTTTTCTGAATCGATTCAAAGATGAAAAAAACGAATTGGAACAAAACTTCTAGAGTCTTGAGTCTTGACAGTTAATAGAATCCAATGGTACAGGGCATTATTATACATTGGATTCAGTTGCAGGGATGACCTTAAATAATTTGAAAAACAAACAAACCACCTTTTAACGTTTTATGAAGTCACTCATTTTTAACTGAAGATTAACTTGTAAAATGTTTCAAAAAAGGAACACACAGTCCATAATTTATGAACATTATTTGTTACTACATCTTTTGTACGGAAGGTATGCATATGTCATGATCATCACTATCTTAAAGCAATAGTGGTAGTAGTAGTGTTAGCTGTATTTTAGAAATCCTCATAGTCACATATTGCTAAGCAAAGTGTGTGGCAGTGGCAGACAGACATTGGGATGAAAAACATCCATCTCATAGGAAAATCTTCCAAATCGGGTGGAATTTTTTTACCAAGGGAGAAAAAAAAGAAGTTCTAATTGAAATTTGGACTGGAATACTAATCAGCCTTTGGTTTCCGACTCAATTCCTTTCTCTCCCTTTCCGTACCTTGCATGGATGTACAATATATATTGATGTACCCCTTACTCATAGTTTATAGATTTACTACTTAAAAGTCTTGCACGTATATATTATAAGCTTTTGAAAAAATGAGATATATTTTAAAATAAAACTTGCCTATGTTCATTGAAATAACTTTGTTTGCAAATTTGATGAGCTAGGGCAAGTGTAGCTTGAAGTGCTTTGGATATTTTTTTCTACAAATTTGAGAGTTAAATTTAACAAAGGTTTAAAAGTAAAAGATAAAACGCTTTACTTGGTACCCTACGTGATTAAAATCAAGCTTTTGAGGGAATTAAATGACTCGAAACGGATTTTGATTTAGATTAGAAGATTTGTCATTTTCAAAGCTATATTTTGAAATAGTTTTGTAACTTTCAAGTGACAAAAGTGTCTCTTTTCCATGCTGTTTGATTTGGATGTGGAGCGACTTGTAGACTACGGGGATAGGGATAGAGGATAGAAAATGAATGCAACTCTGTTTGTGTGTATTCTTAAGAAGCTGTGTTTGTTCTTATGTATAAGATGAACCGTAATAAATAAAGAGGACAAATTTACTGTGTATGAAGAGTAAATGGGAAAGTACTTAGATATTGTGTAAACTATCGTTTATTTATTTCTGTGACAAATACTCCAAGTAGTTTTCTCGTAATGAGGCAAGGCAACCAAAAGCCAGGGAATAATAATAATACAACTCTCTCTTGTTCATATATCCACACTATTGGATAGTCTGTATGTGGATACATAGAGAGAAATGAAATCTCCTTTGGAAGCTATTCTAAATGTTGTTTCCAAATTCCTAAGGATCTTTAGCCACCCTTGGAAAAAAATCTAATTTCTCTTGTACTTCAAATACGCGGAATTCCTCACTCCGTTAGTCTCTTTCTTGCATAAATTAACTCTGTCTTACCTTCCTTTAGTAAGTGCTTATCTGGCTTGTTCATAAACAGCGAGTAGTTATATAGTTATTGATTCCAATGAATAAGAAATTAAGGAATGGGTTGAGAAGATAAGGGTTTTTACTCTTTGATCGTCCAGACATCGGAGAAAATCTAAGAGATGAATCCTCACGGGTACAGAAATATATGCCTTTAGTATTCTTAAATTTTATGAAAGTACTTGAAGGAATTTATGAACGATTCTGCAGGCTAATCCAAGATTATTCCCAAATTTGTAAACCTGAACGATATCAATGTATGGTTGTAACAATGAGAGAGAATCCATGCACCGACCTATTCTTGCACATAGTTTTAAAATGTAACATTGTATAAACCCGTGAGTAAATACTGCCACCACTACTACTCCACCCCCATTGAAGTGCTTGCTTGAACAGACAAAATAAATTCTGTCCTCGTCGTAGTAATGACTCAGTCAGATGATGTGTAATAGTAGTAGTAGGTAGTTGTATAAGCATAGTGGGTGTGGGTGTACCTGGTTCGGTTGTCTCTGAGTGTATACAACCTAGAATCTAGAGAAGGTCGGATGGTGCAATAAATTCGGAGTGATTTAGTTCCAGGGGTAAATTAGAATTCGGCTTGGTTGTAAACAAGACAAGATACCCGGGTATTGCAACTTACGACTTGCATCCTCTTTTATCCGCTCCACCGTAATAGTAGTTAGTTGCAAGTATGCTACATTAGTAAAACTACTGGCTTGTAGGTTTTTTAAGGTTTTTTTAAGAAGTTGGTTTTACAGAGATGATCAGACTCATTTCTCGGGCTGACATGATGACATTGAACTTCGAAGACAGAAAGGGGGATCTGCATACAAGATAAGTAGTTCTATGTCTAATAAGCGTATAGGAATATATACCGCAAACTTCTTAACGTTGATGATAATAATAATAATAATAATAGTGAATGGTAATAGTGAAAGCGGAACATGGAGTCATTACGATTACCACTGCCACTGCCAAATCAAGCTACACAGAATAAACTGGTGGCATACCTTAATTTGGTCTATTCATCAAATACGTGCTACAATTTAGTAAATTTATGAATGGTTTTAAAAACCCTGGAAAAGGCCACACCACTCCCCCCTTATCCTCCATAGAACGATTTTTGTAGAGGTGAGTCAGCATAGCCCTTTATCGTCAGACCCTACAGGTATCACACTCGCCCCTTCAATCTTCAGTTTTAGACTGTCGCGAGAATTGTCAACTCTTGAAAGGAATACACGCACGGGATTAATGAACAATTTTGAAGAAGAAATATTCCAACTTTTCAGCTAGTGTTGGAGGTGGGCCTAGGAAGTCTCTCATTATTATTATGCAGATTTTTCAACAAGTTTATTTTAGACTAATTGGCTCATTTAGCCTGAGAGAAGTAAAACACAAGGAACTTCTCTCCATCTCCGACTCTCAATAATAAGGAACAAAAAAGTTTAAGAAGAACAAGAAGCTTTTTTCTAACGTTTTTTTTCTCTTCTTATTGAGAGAAAAGGAGAGAAAAGTTTAAGGATGTTCCTATTCCTGTCTTATTATAAATCTGAATGAGAACACTTTCAATGTAGTAGATTTGGAAATGATGATAATGGTGGTACTGGTGGCAGTGGTGATGATGAGGATAGAGTGTACATACTAATAAGTAACTAAGCAATAGTAATCATGAGTTGGATTTGGAATACCGAATGTTTCAAATAGCTGAAAACTTTATGATGACGGAGGTTTCTCTTAAGTTTGTTGCTTTGTTTTCGCATTTCTGAGATAGGTTAATCAATCTTGGACTTTTTATACGAATAGTATAAAAGGTCTTTGTAAAAAGTCCCAATCAGTTGCTTATCCTTTAGAGAAAAAAAAATTATTTTGAAGTGAGAAAAAACATGTTTTAAAATGTCCGACATTAAACTTTGTAGCTTTTTGCAATGTGCTGGTAATCAATTGTTGTTAAAATATAAAATGAAATCATGAGAAACTCGTACTGGCATTTTTACTTTTGAAAAATAGAAAATTTACTGAAAATCAGATTTTAACAACAATTCTAACAATATTAAAGCGCATTATGGTTATCCATAATATTTAAAAAAATGCAATTTAAACGCTGAATAAACTTTAAATTATAAGATTACAACAAGAAAGATTACGAGATCCACAAATATCCTCTATTTCTATCTTAGTGTTATCAAAACATTTTAATTCCAAAATAATCTTCTTTAAGTTTCTTCCTTTTCCGTAGAAAATATCTAGGAATTGGTTACATTCCTGATAATAGTCTGTCAAACAAGATTCATTGCAGATTGAGTGGCTTCCTAGTAACTCATCTAGTATTTCCTGTAATAATTAAAAAAATTTAAGCAATTCAGATTTAACTTGTTTTTGTCTTGGAAGCTTCAAACCCGGAATATGTTTCAAAAATTGTATTTTACTATACCGGCTCTGGACATGCGGGTAAAATAGTTAAAGCGAAATCCACAACTTTTGTACACAAGTGGCAAGGGCAGATCCAATCTTCTTGGAAAAATTCTATGAAATAATATTGATAAAAATAATTATCTTAAAATTACCTAAAAATTAATTCTGTTCCTTTTGATATGACATGAGGTATTTTAAAAGTTTTATAATTTTGCTAAAATTGTTACCAGTAGAATTGATTGGGGCTGAATGCGAGCCTACCAATATTCCACAAAAAAGTGCAAAAGTAACGTCTAATTTCATTTTTGAAAAAAATATTGATCGTAATGAATTAATTAATAAAAAGACGTTTGCTTTAATTAGGTAACGAGTAACTACACACCAAAACGGTGAAGGTAAATATCAAGGTTAAGAGATTGTGAAAGATCTTAATTTAAATCTTAAATCGAAATTTCAGAATCTTAATTGAAACTTAACAATTCGAAAGATATTATGGAAAACTAGAGAGCAATGCAATTCCGCCCAGTTGTGTGAATGCAACTAAAAAGGGCAGTTTTGTATTTGTTTGTTCTTGTATGCGTGTCTGCCACGAGATTAATTAACCATTTATTAAGTCTGAATGTCTGAGTTGAAAAGTGATATCAGGTGGGATGCACCTGGCAACTTGCTACACCAAAACCACTACACTTACTGATTACATGGCATCACTTGTGTGTATACAAGGCACAGGGTTAGGGGTTTGATCTTTTGAATAAATGATTACTCGAGCTATTCAATAGTTTCATCAGTTTCATCTCATTCTGATCATCATATCAACCTTGTTTCATTTGCATTATCCAAACAAACAAACAAATTGAAATTAAATGAGAGACTTCCTTGAACTTACTTTTAAAAAGTTTTGAATATTTATAAAGAAATTAAGAAATGATATAATTATAAAATTAGATTATTCTTAAGCCTTACAAAATCGCCGTCATTTAATTACATGGAAAAATCTTTCAAGTTATCGTTGCAAAGAATGTTTATGTTTTACAAGGTCATTTCTTTAATTTAAATGATGTGATTTCTGAACCAGGGATTCAGAGGAGGATGACTCAAAATAAATAAGCTTCTTAAGCAAGCAAATAATATGGTATTGTCTAATCAATACTTTGCGATTCACCCGTCAGCAGGGAAAGATTTTAAGACGTCTGGGAAAATTGTGGAACTTTGCTGATGTGTGGAAAAGTAAGGACTACAGAGAAGTAATCTGAATGGACTTGATTTGATTTCGTATCCAATGACAGTTGACATTTCAGTCGGAGAATATTTGACAACCAGAGGTAATGATTTGTCACATGTGTCAACCACAATTTGATTCCCGAGCTAGAACATACTTCCTAAGTACGTGTGGGAGCTTTGCAGAATGCTAATATAATACAGCCTGCTAGTCAACTTATGCAAGTAAATCCCTTCAAGGACTTAAAAACTATTTTGGTTCGCTAAACTACTTTCTACCAGTTGTACAAAGTAAGTACAAATTATATTTGACTGACCAAGTCAATAGGTAATTGGATTACGTAAGTATATCAAATGTTTTGCTGACTTTACGAGTACAACTCTGAGCAAGTGAAAAGATTAAACTTGTTTTAAAAATAATAGGTCTGATTTATGAAATTTTTAAGAAAATTAAAAATAATCTTAACATTTTCAACAAAAATTTAAAAAAACTCAATAACAAGGGCTTTCAAAATTTCAAAATTGGCTTTGTGGCATTTTGAAAAAAATACTTTTAAAGAGAAAGCATGCGTTTTCTTCGCTTCTACTGTATTGTATTTGCTTTAAACGCACCCAATAGGGAAAAAGTAAATAACATTACAAAAAAGGGACTTTCAATATAAAATCTTTTTACATAAGGTTGATATTGACAGTTAAAAAACCATATTATTTGCCATAATATGAGAATTCAAGTATTTTTGAAGTGGCAGTAAATGCCACATCTGTTTACTTGCGTAGTACTTCATACAGAAATCTCTTTCCATTCATCTAACGCACATTCACCCTAGGTACTATTACTACTACAATTTGTGATCAGAATGGGTGGTTGACCGTCCGCGTCCTTCTTCACTGTAAGCTTTTTTTATTCGTAAATTCAGAATTGGATTTGAATTTTTTTTAAGATTTGTGATTCTAAAGAAGCACGGTGTACTAGGAAGGAAACGAAACACCACCACCACCCACCCCTCTCAGGAGTATTGCACTTTTTAAAGAATAGAAAATGTGATTTTTTTTCTCGTGAGGGGAGATGAATGTATCTCGTTTTAAAAAATGTGTATATGAAAAAAGAGAAAATTTATGAAAAGTGGGAAAGATATTGAGCAGTCAACTTTGTCACCATAAATCCTGTCCACTTCCTCCTCCGTGGCCAGATAGATCAGACTAGACCAGGAACAAGTCAAGGCATCGCTTCTACTACCACCACCAACGTCAAATGAAATGCAAAACCAAACTGTTCTTCTTTTCTAAGCATTGTATTTGGACCGTGTATACATTTTTAGTCTTTTTTCATAGTTTTTCTTTTACTTTTATTCATCCTAAAACCCATACAGTCTTTAAAAACAAATTATCACGAGTAAACCCTCAAAAATCTCACACTTATTTATGAACACTTTAGTAAAAAATAGTACAAGAAAGAGATTTTCATGATCAAAAAGTAACACGGAAAGTGTCTCGTAGTAGTATGCACATGCAGCTAGTACCACCACCACTTTCACCACCAAATCATATATTACACCCCAATATAATCATCAAATACGGAATAATCGACTTTACTACTTTCACCAAAGAGCACGTGATACTTTCTTCATTTTTTTATTTATTTTGAAGCACGCACCCTCCACACAAACCTTCATATTTTATCATTTTGTGCCCCTTCCTAAGTATAATTTCAAAAGAAAGAGTTCCCTCTGAGTTTGAGAAAACTTGAGGTCGAAGAAGATTTAGAATTCTCAATTTTCAAAGGATTTATGCTAAGAAATTTTGTGGAATTTTTGAGTGACCCTCCCCCACTTTGTACCATTGTGGGAGCCACTCTACCCGAATTGGGCAGATAGAGAAGTAGTGTAAAGTCTAACCCTAGAGAGGAGTTAAGCTAAGTTAAGAATTGCCTAAGAATTGTCTGGATGGTATTATTCTACAATTTCTACTGTGGTTTTTGCTTCTGGTTTCTAACTTCATTTCCCCCTCTTCATATTGCAACTTTGGTCCCTTCTTCTTGGGCTGTGTTGTATTTTATATTATTTTATAAATATGGATGGGCTTTTTCTTTTGATTTATTTCTTTTGAGGTGCATATCTTTCTTTGAAATCACCCTGTTCAATGCACTCCTTACTGCTCAATTGACAACTTATAGAGAAGAAGAAGAATAGACTTTTTCAAATACTACTTGCTATACATGATGGATATACCTTTAGTGAGGAGAGTTTGTTGGAAATAAATCGGAAGCAAATCTAACTTTAACTCGTGTATCAAAAAATGATTCTTAGAACTCAAATATGAAATATAGTGGGGTGGTACTTTTTCTTAAATGCAGTGTGTGCAGCTTTAGAATTTATTAGAGAAATGGGGCTATTCATAACTCTGTAATTTTGTAGTTTGTGCCTTTTTAAAATTATAATTTAGCCCAAACCTTACATATAAAAAACGTTACACTTTTTATGCATATAATCTAACCTAACTTAATTTAAAATTTAAGCTTTAACGATCCATGTGGTATGGAAGATTCCAATGAAAGTTTTGTGTAAGATGACTAATTTAATAAATACTATGGTAATAAAGAGTTTCTACTGAAAATGCATTTAATTATTTCAATGTTTTTCAGATCTCTGCTAATTAAAATTTGATCTCTTTCCGAAAAAATTATCAAACGATGCACACACACAGTAAACAAAATAATCATTAATTGTTTGCTTCAAAAGAGTTCAAAGTTTTGTCAGATCTTGAGAAAGTAAATGTACCCAAAGTACAAAACTCTTCATCTAGTTTAAGTAATATTAATTGAGTAGAAATGAAGTGTGGTGATGGGGCAGTGGTGATGGTGGGGGTATGAATAGTGTGAGTTAGTTAACAAGAATCAGTAGTAGTTTAGGAATAGTCGTAGTGTGTACATTTGTCAAAGTGAAAGTAATACAGTTACCTTTCTTTTGAGGTTTGAAGTTGAAAATAGTTTTGTGGTTTGGCCTTACACTAGGCAGTCAGAGAGAATGAGAGAGAGAGAAAGAGATAGAGAGAGGAAATTGTGAAACTTAATGAAAAGATCCTGTGGTTTCATCTCGATTGAATAATTCACGACAACGAACAAAATTCCTTCCTTCTTCCTAACTCTAGAGACAAATGCACGCATTTAGTACAACTACTAATAATAGTTGTATGAATACCTAGTAGTAGTAGTTTGAGGACAGGGAAGATCTAACTTACATGGAGGAACATGTATCTTCATGAAACTTATTATTGTTACAAGAAACAACGTAAAATTTACCTTTTCGAGAGTTCAAAAATTTCGTTAGGAAGTAGAAGTAGTGTGTAAATTTGATAAAGAAGAAGCAAGTTTTCCTTTTGTTGTAGAGTTTTGGTGACTACGTAGAAACAAGAGTAAGAAATGCTATTTTTTTAAGGGTTTTTACGAGATTAAGAAAATTTTAAGTGATTTTGGATTGGATTTTGTATTACCTAATATTTGCTAATGCTTGAAGGATTTTTTGAAAAACGGGTACTTTAAAGTTTTGAATTGAATCCCGGTTTTCAAAATTTAAGGTGTATTATCCACAATTCTATCGTATTGATTCTGTCTCACCGCTACAAAAATATAAATAATTTAACTAATTTCTGATAGAAATGTAAAATTAGTTACTAAATGTTTTTAATCCGTTTTAAATTAGTATCGAGATTAAAATCATTAAAAAATTTAAAGTATAAAAGGGTCAGATAATTATTTTTTAATTTAGGAAAATGTTTCACAAGATTTTTGAAAGATCCAAAACTAAATAATAATATTTAATGTAAGATAGTTTTAGAAGTTATTGAGAGACAATGTGTTGCTGTCTCGATTGTAACCACAGAAAGAGAATGAGAGAGAGAGAGAGTTGATTTAATTAGAGACAGATTTGTCTCATTCCTTACTACCAAATGAATCACATCTGCTCACACACTACACATATTATTCCATACGGGTAACAACCCCAATCATTTACACCATTCATGGTACTACCACCTGACTCAACTCAGGTAAAAGGTAAAATGAAAGATCTTTCTTACTAGGATCCAATTCTAAATACTGAAACAGCAAATAAATTATTCTTATAGAGGAATCACAAATCGAATCCCAAACTGGATATAATATAAATTAGGTTATGCCATTTCGCTTTAAATTATTCTCTTGCTAGTTTAAGAATGATTCATAAGTTGCTTCTTTTGGTAGGATAATCTAAAACAGAGAGTTTCAGCTCGGGGATGACCAAAGGAATTTAATGGATTACGGATATTTTCAAACTACAAGTAAATTTCCATATGAAGTGGCATTGCCAAAATAAAATAATTCAAAGCCTAAAAATGATTACCAAATTTCTAAACGACCCAACATCTAGGAATAATCCCAAGATACTGAATAGCTGAACAGGATAATTAAAATTCCTCCTGAATGAAATATTATTATGATCATTCTCACTTCTCAGAAGAATTTGTTTGAGTCAGAAATTGCAAAAAACCTTAATCGATTTTAATAAAGGGTGGTCACACACTTTTAAGAGCGTCACATCGTGCAAAAACACATTCATGAATTTGCCGAAATATCGATGACAATTGCTTTGAAAGAAACGAATGGACCTGCCATACCAAATAATATCTCATCTCCTTTTTTCTTCTTATGTGATCATGTTATACAAAAAAATGTAGAGGTGGTGGTTCTAGGTCGTGTGTGTCGATAAAACTTTCATAGCAAATAATAGTCTGGACACTGTGAATTTTTGGAAGAGATGTGTGACAAAGAATAGATGAATAAGAGTGAAATATTATTTTCCATGGATAGATACACTTTAGAATTTAGAAGTGAAACGCTATTTTATTCGGATCATTCATAAATTATGTAATTTAAAATTACGGAGATTTTATTGGATTTGTAATCGCTTAAATGGCATTATTTTCTTTTTGGTGATGTTGCACATTTCATCTAGACAGAAGTGTTTTGGTTCAATTCTAGGGTTCTCTAAATTCATATTATGTAAAAACTTACTAATGTTATCTAACTTTATAAACTCCTTGATTTCATATAGGATTTCATATTTTTCTTTGATATTTGCAAGTTTGTTTCCACCCTTGGTGACCAAGAGCTTATATCTGTAGGGCACGGCACATAGAGCTTAAAATGCACATTGCAAACGAAGTCAGTGCCCGTCAATACTCGCTTTGAAACAACCCCTCTCACATTTATACAGGGCTTCCATTGACCAATAGCTTAAAAATGTAGACCCTTGCTAATGGATGGTACCATTTAGGAATTTATGAACGATTTCCTCTTCCTACTACAATCAAATATACTATAGAACCAATATCAATTGGTTTTTACATGAGAATTGTAAAGTTTCTCTTCTTCAGTGATATTTTCCCGAAAAGGAATTTGACTCTTTGAAAAATGATTGTAAATAAGAGAAAGCGAGATAGAAGAGGGACTACGGATGACAATAGTTGAACTTATAGTATAGTGTCTGTAATATCAACATCAACTATGACTGAAGTGAAAGCGTATATATATAGTCCCTGAACAGTTTGTACTAGCCAATGGATAGATGGATGGGTGAAAGTAGATGGGTCTCACTTGGTCAACATCAACATCTTCAACTTACGCCTAGAATAGTTTGTCCAATGGACACATTGAGATCTGCTGGACATTTTGAATGTGTGTCCATACGGTTTTGGAGAAAAAGGGCCAGATATGAAGCGTAAAAGCAATGGAAAAAAGTAGTGCAACTCAGGAGTGCGTAGTCCAGTAGTGGTCTCTGGTCCGGTCCTTGTTCCTTCAATGGACTTGTGACATGTTGACAAATGAGTCCACTATCTCAAAGACACCTTTTGATATTCATCCCGATAAATCGCCAATATCCCTGCTACACAACTGCTACTTCCACCACCACTATTGCCATTGCCATCATCAATTCCCCCTTCGAATCCAATAACCACTTTCCCCTCTTTTCATCCATACGTTGCATTACAACACCACACACAGTTACATTACATGATCAATTTGGGTATAGAATATAATACGAATAATGCCCTATCCTATTCTCTCAGTAGTAGTCTAGTCTAGTAAATATACGATCATAATAATTCATCTAAAAGTAGCTCTCTCAGTATTAGATCCGGTGTTCCTTTCAAAAATGATCAGAGGATATCACCTTGATCAATGACCAGTGGTATTATTTTTGTTCCTGGTTGCAACTGACTGACTACTAGATAAAAGTGGGACTTGGAACTAAAAGCAAAAGTAAAACTACTTTCACAAAGATAATAAAACTTGGATGCTTTGAGATATCATTTGTTACTGAGTATATTTACTTGATTACTCTCCCTATAGGGGAATCCACCACCACCACAATCATCACCTTCAGTATGTAACATGTAACCACAAATGAGATTTCAGTGACCCGACCCGACCTATGAGTATCAACTGCCAGCAAATAAAAGATTGCCTTAGAATATTCGTTCACAAATTTTGAACTCTATATAATACACTATTTAGGCCACCAAATTCAACATAGAGGTTTATATAAGGCAGGCTAAAAATGAAGATGTGAGTTGACCTTTCAGCACAGAAGAAGAGAAGGCCCTAATGTATGTGCCAATCATGGTAGAGGTCAAACAAATGCCTAATGAAGCATTTGAAAGCAATGGATGCATAATTTATGAACTTTCTTTTTAGACCCCGCATCTCATAAAATGTACTATTGAACAATACATCAGTTCAACTGTATATGTATGTTCAATCAAACCAAAGAAGATCCTTACGGGTTGTTTTTGTATTGAATCGAACACTTATCTCTTGATGGGAATAATATGATGATGATGGTGGTGGTGGTAGAAGTTTTTTGTTGGGTAGGAAAGGGTCTAAATAAGTTTATCGTTGGTAGTGGTGGTAAAGTGGTAAAAGGTGAGCTCATCAATCTACATTTGTGTATTGTCTGTTGGGAATGGGAAAAGGAAGGAAGAGGAAGTACACACGGAACTGACAGCATTCTTCAGCTCATTTGACAACTCAAGATTTATCCCCTTCCTCAAGTCCCTTTTGTCCCTTGGATGGAATTCTCTCCAAGAATCATCTTCAAATTGATACGAAACTAAATTATCAAACTGTACTTTATCTTCTGTACTACTTTTGCAACCCAAATGTACAAACAATACGATTCCTTTTATATAGATCAAACTATGTGTTGAAATTACACCTTTATCTTATGGAAACAGAAATTAGGTTTATAAATTATGTTCAAAGGATTTAATAATTTGAACAACAATATGAGATGCTTTCATCTTACCAAAAATCCAACATTTCAATCACACAGAAAATTAACTAAAACTTTATTTGACCCCAAAAAAACTATTGTTTCAACTTATAAACAAACCCTTAAAAGTACTTCATGTTCCTTAACATCAAGAAAAAGTAAATATATGTAGCTTATCATTTATTGTTACCTCAAGTTTCTTCACATTCCTCATGACAATCCCCAAAAGAAGACATAGCAGCTAAAAAATGTACTCTTGTGCTTTTAAAGAGCAATATTAAATGTCACGAGGGACTTATTTTTCTTTCTGTTATATAAAAACCCTGAAATACCCTATTTTTACATGATACTAGACTTAAACTTGGGTTTTGAGGTCATAGGTGACATCGATTGATTTAAGCCGAAGTAAACGTGTATGGAAGTACTACGCAGTTTGTTGTTTCGATGACAGATAGGGAAAAAGGTAAAGGTTAAAGGATTTTAAAAACAAATAAAAAATGAAACAAATGCACAACTTTCCCAGAGTACGCAAATCTATGTCAATAAAAGCAATTTAAAAAGAGAAAACCTTGCAAAATGTCTTATATTATATCGATTTAAACATTACTTACTTTTTGTTTACAAACATCCTTGTTATTTCTATTTAAGCTTGATATTTTTGTGTAAAAATAAGTCCCAGATTTCCTGTTTCAAACTCAATCCTAAGATTTGATTACACTCCAAAGCTCAAAGTTTTCAAAATAATAGAAATTTTCTACTCTACTTGTTCATAAAGCAATCCAAGTATTCTCGTATTATTACTCCTTGTTGGCCTACATCTTCTTTATTTGCCAAAGAAATAAACTCAGCTAGTAGTCAGTTAGACTTGTAAAGTTTTATACTAAAGATTTCCAATAATATACTTAAATTGAGTTAAGTAATCAGATCAAAGAGTATCTGCAAAAGGTTAAAGAAAATTGTTTTTTGCAAAGCTTGTGAATGTTTTTTAGGAAGTTTGATGCTACAGTTCTAGTCAACAATCAGTATAAAAAAGACCTTCAAAGAGTTTCCTGTTTACCCAAGTGCTATTCTTGTTTCCGAAAAGAAGTAGGAAACTATTTACATTTACATGGAGGGTATTATTATTAACGTATTACCTACTTTTAAAGACAGGGTAAGCGAAAACAGATTTTATTTGAAATTCAGAAAAACACTTAAAATACAAATTTGAGCTTTGGAAAGTTTTCATTATAAAAAGAAAATATATTTAAAATTTGACACTACTTTCAATTTAATAACTCCTTTCCCCCATTAACTTAATTTAAGAAACCCTACTGGATCACAAACCCTAAACTAAGCGGCTTGAAAGTTTGCATAATACTCCTCCGGTTCTAGAAGTATATTCTTTTAAAGAACTGAATGAGGATTTTAGCGTTGAGCGTGGCATAATAATAATAAAAATGCGTGGCCCTGTTTGTTTTTGACATTAATGAAGTAGGACTAACTCTATGTGGCTGTATGTATAATCCCAAACTAATTGTTTTTGCAAAGAGGCAGTACAACAACACAATAGACAGACTTAAAATATAATTAGCCATTAATCAATCGCCCATTTACTACAAACACTTTTCGCTCTTTTTTCTTTCTCTATCTCTTAAATTCTATTTATTCCTAAACCTCCCTTCTCGTTATATTCAATTGACTAAACTCTTTTTAGGAATCATTCACTAATTCTGTAGCTGAATACAGTTGAACCTAATGCTATTCAAATTATCTGATTCACCCTGGTTGATTAGTACACACAAGGAAGAATACGTAATTAATGAAAGACCTCTTTTTACATAATAATGCACAGGATAGTTTAGAAAACAATAGGTTGATACAAACCCCCACCACCACCAGCATCTATTATTATATCTATTCATTTCAATTTCACAGGAAAAAGACCTCCGTCCATTCGAGAACAGTGTGTAAAACTTTTACTTTGCAAAAGTCCTGTGATATAATAATATTATTATTATTATGGATATACAAAAAGAGTAGTGTGTGTGCAGTTTGGTTTTTGATACTGGTCGAAATAACAATGATGAAAGTCCATGGTGGTAGTGTATTGTGGTTGTAGGTAGTGATGGTGGGTGATGAATCTGGTCAAAGGATTCTTTTCAGCCTGCCCACTGTCCAGACCTTTCGGCTCATTTTGATTTATTTCAGCATTTTCAAACACTTTTAACAAAAGTCAGTACAACTCATTTCTTTAAGAGGGGATGAACTAATACTTTTCAGGGTTTCACTCTTTTTCCTATCTCAAGTCAAATATAAAATCCTTCTTAAGCATAAATTTTTGCCTTTAAAGCCAAAACTGTAAGCGTTTAAGGTTTAACAGCAAGTATTCTCCTTGAGAAATTAATTAAACAAAGCTTGGATTTTTTTTCTGATTATAAAATCCCATTTCAAAAATTGGTTATAGTTCAAAAGGAATTTCAAATAGGAATTTGATGATGTTACATTTCCGACGTTTAAAAACAAAAAAAGCATTTTTTTGCAGATAAAAAAATTATTTCTTTCAAAATTACCCAGTAATAAAAAACATTCTTTATGTTAAAAAATTGGATTCAGATAATGCACTAAAATATTATTCTATTGTTACCCGGAATAATTAAGTAACTTCTGTAGCATTTTGTATCTAAAATCCATACCCTGAATCACACACAGCATGCACGTATCCCTTACTAAATGTGTTCATAATATTAAAATAGGTAATGGCTTTTCAAATTATGATGGTATTTTCAACCGTGAAGCATAAATAGTGTGTCACCTGCTGCGACTAGGACACAATTCCAGATGTGCCATGCCTCCTTATACGCTATTGCTTTTAAAGAGGTTTCCATATCATTAGTACTATGTGTGTGCTTCCTGCTTACTGAATAGTTATACAATAATTTTAGCTCTTAATGACTCGTGACCTTGTGTACAATTTAGGTATATATAATGCACACTTGAGGTCATAAAGTCTAAAGGTTCAAGAAGATACAAATGAGGGAATGATAATAATAATCCACTTCATGCGTTTACTTAACTTGGGGAATATGCACACTTGGAATAATATTATGTGAAAATTTTATGTCTCTAGGCAAAGGGTGAAAGTTTACTTGGAGAATTATTATTCTGACTTTGGGGATTTTGTACCTATTTATAACACACAGGATAGTTTTGCAGTTTGACACTTGAACTTTTTAGTTTGTTTGGAAAACTTTTTGAAGGAATAATAATTTTTGAAGTTTATTCTAATTTTATTGCAATTCTATGTTTTGGGTTATGAAATGTTTAAAAGATGTCGAAAACATATTGAATAATATCTTGCTTTTAAGTTTTTTTTACATAAAAAGTTTTAATTTTTTAAGGAACTTTGACCTTTTTACTCTGAATGGTGTATAAACTATAACTTGCATTTAAGTAGCAACGCATTTAAATGAGAGAAAATTAATAACTTTTTTCTAAATGTTTTATGTTTGAGGACAATTCCATTTCCATGGTATATCTTGAAAAAATTCCACACATAAATTTTGCCAAGTGACCTTTTAATCCAACCCTTATGATTTCTCTAGGTTTTCTCAATGCTAAGAAGTACTTGTGTATCCAAAGGATAAAAATGTTAGAATGATAGACATGTAAGAAGTTATTACAGAGAGAGAAAGAGGTTAGGTATGGAGTGAAATTAGTTTTTAATGAGCTCCACTTGTCACACTTTGTTTCCTTTCAAATCTCTCATCTTTGCAACCCCAACCAAGTGAAAAACCCACAGGAGTCTAAATCCTTCAACAACTTTCCTAACCTTGTTCACCCAGCAGGAGTAGTCCGCAATGCACCCACTGCCACTACTACTGCTACTAAACTATACTACCCACCCGCCGTCCTTACTCATCCTTTTTATTATCAGAACGATAGATATAGGTACTTGATATATATTATTAGGTTTTTAGAATATCTTCTGAACTCTCATCCCAAATACCCATTTGTAACAAGTTCAAGTTGAATCTGAGGAAACTTGTTTAAAGTAATAATTTTAATTTGTAGTCATGAAGGATGTGTCATAGATGCTATTTAGACGTGGTTGTATTTTCAACCTTATTAAGGCGATTCGGCTTGAGTTTGGTGTAATATCTCTGATTTTTTAATGCATTATGTTTGTCTTTAATTTAAAGTTTAGAGCAATGTTTTTTAAAAGTATTTGGACAAATTTTTCCGATTTCATTTTCTATATTCAAACTGTGCTTCTGATTTTAAACTGAAGGTACTTTCCGTTTTAAAAATGAAAGAAGAATTTAAGTTGAATTTCTTTGTAACTTTGTAATTTTGAAGGCTTCTTTAGTTTTTTGGCTTGCATTTGGCTTTTATAACAAAAAGGGCAACCCTACTCTCATTCTTGTCAACCCTTAGATTTGCAATACAATGATCTAAACGAAACTACATTTTTGAAGGATAAGAAAGGAATAGTAGGAGTTTTATAGAATGCTTATTCGTTTTAAATTCACAAATCTTTATTGTGAATGAAATGGATTTTTCTTCTTGGATTTTGTTATAATATAAATGTAAAGTGTACTTGTAATGTGTACGTCGTATAAAATTAAAGGACACTTGGATCTCTTGCTCCGGTTGGACTCCTTGATCCCTTTATATTATTAAGGGCTTATTACAATGTATGCAAATGGTCCTTTGTAACGAATGGAAAAGTCTAGCGGACTTTATATAATGTATATAAAGTATTGTTCACAAGTGATGAGTTTAAAATATATTCGGATGAAATGACAAACTTGAGAACTGAAGTACGATGAATGTTACTTCGTAAAAATCTATCAAATTTTAAAAAATCCGAAATTTTTTAACAAACCTAAAGAGATAGCATTTACGAATTTCTTGGTTCGAATTTGAAGATGAGATTATTGAGACTGTGTGGAGTGACCCCATTCGAATTCTGGGTATTCTGGTCCAAAGACGGTTTCAATTGTGATATTATTCGCCTTTGAGTGATAAATCTTGAAGGGAAGAGCTGGAGGGAGCCAATTTATTCTCACGCTGATTTGCATCTGAATAGAAACCTGTTCTTCGTTTGACAACCGCAAAAGCAAACGCTCTTATCTGTCTCACACTCGCATTGCATTCCCTGTAAAATATATATTTTCTCTGGTAACCTTCTTATTATATGTACACAACTTCTTAGCACATGTATAGAACCCATACTAGTAGTCGTCTGTGCAAAAAATCCTTAGGACACTTGAAAGAAGAGAATTTTGGATTGGGGACTCGAGCTCATTTCGAAGTATGGAATCGTCTTCTAATTAATTAACTCTCCGTATTACAAAAATAAATACATTTTGGGGGTTATGCAATCTAAATACTAATACAAGGGTTACAAACGTTAGTTTATGAACGATCTCTTTAAAGAACTAACGAAGTGAAATGTTTGAGAACGCTTATTGACATAATCTTTGATGTCTATTGATGAGTTCGTTCTCCAGCTCGTCTTGTTTTTCTAGAATAAGTAAAATACCCATGTGTCCTACTATTACATAATTGTTCGACCTTTTGCAATGGGTCATTATGGCGATGGCACTATTGGCGATTCTAGTGTTGAGTTGAAAGTAGTCGAATGTGGAATTCTGATGAGTCTTTGAGGTGAGACTGAGAGATGCTTGCGTGTATTATTATATGGAATTTGTCTTTCTGAAATGGTTCTCTATAAATCATGTGTCACATCACTGATTAAATTTAAATGCTGCGGATTTATATGGAGATGATGCTTAATGCAAAGCCGAAGCATTTATTAGTCATGGTATTTGATCATTGCACCCGGTATCATCCAAG
Organism: Isotoma viridis; assembly: GCA_034696425.1. Lineage (NCBI taxonomy): Eukaryota > Metazoa > Arthropoda > Collembola > Entomobryomorpha > Isotomidae > Isotoma > Isotoma viridis. Next base: position 19,800 of record JAQGAA010000198.1, read on the forward strand.
CCTTAAGTTGAGTATTCACTTTTTACCGTTTTTGTGCTAAATTTGGTTTTAGATTTTTGCTTACATCAAATTTGAATGATAACTTTCAAAGGTCACACGTCTCAAGGTCTCATAAATAAAAAGGCATTTCATACACTACTACCAGCAAAACAATAAATTGAAGAAATGAAAACGTGTTTAGTTACGGGTGTTAAATTCAAAGAGGTTTCATCTTCCCGACAGAATTTTGAATTTGAAAAAGGATGATAAGTGTACAAAACGAGGAGGGAAGAACAGTTGTCTCATATTCTGAAAAATTCTGAATAGAATTCATAACATAATCCTAGTATAATATGCCATACTATGCACACACTACATAATACCACATCTTCGGGTAGATAGATCAGGTTCAGAGTTTTCAGTATTTCGATGTTATTGGATTGGACTATGTCATGCCATGCCAGTTGGAGTCAATCCACAACAAATCCCAGGTGTCTCATCACGTCATGACATCCCAAACCTCCACCACCACACCAGACTGCCTTTTCACCACTATAGTATCACCTCTACCCATGACATTCATTCAAATTTGATTAAAAAAAGGCACACTGTGTCAGGCTTTCACTCACACAGGAAGAGGAAAACTTTTCACTAGATTCATAATGTTTCTCGAGTCTCTTCATCTCATCTCATATTTGTGTTTCACCTATGTGCAATACCTAGATGTATTTACACATACATTGCACATATATGGGCAAAATGAAGTATGAATTCAATATAATATTGTTTTTCATCAACTCAATACGATGTGGTTGGGTGATTTTAGATGAAGGGGGTTTCATATCAGATGCGAATGTGAATTTTTTATACACGAAGCTCGTCTACGATTACTCAATATTTTTTGCTGATTTGACTTTATTTATAATTAATAATGATTTTTGGAACAAGAAACCCTTAACGGCAATAAAAATATGCTTCAAAAATAATTTTATTTAAAAAAAATGACTTCATTTGGGTGTATACGGAGGATAGAGTGGGTGCGGTTCTGCCAGTGTCAGCAATTTTTTTAAGGCGAGAAAGAGTCACCCATAAATTTGCATGATTGCATTCACTGGACATAAATTCATGTCAATTATTACAATGAATGCTTAGTCAATCCCATTTGGATACTTCGTTTGCACAAATGTATTCCCCATAAGAATTATACACTCGTAGGAATGAACATTCATGAATTATTATTGCAATTGCCGTATTCTTTACGGCATTCCTTTTCCTTAGAATATTCACCTTGGTCGGACACTCAGATATAATAAGCGTGAAGGTGGAGGAAATAGTAGTGGTGTTGGTACCAGTGGTTCATTTTAGGGATTAGAATTTTCTTATTCGAAAAGCATCTTTATAGCAAAATGAATACACTATTTAAGTGTGTAGGTTTCAAACATAAAGGGTTGTTCATAAAATACACTCTTACTGTTTATGTCTTTTGATTTGGTGAAGAAGGCGCTTCAAATGCAAGTCGACATTTTAAATGACCAAAGGAACTTACTGTGTAAGCCATTTTCATTCAATGTTTGTGAAAAACAGACTCAATGATTGCAGACGAAGCGTCATAATCTTTCTTACGCTCGGAAATTACAAAATGATATTTATGAACGACTTCTAGTTGAGTAGAAATGGCACAGACTTGCCAGCATGTTAGTTGGCCGAGGTAAAAGCGTGTAATTGGAGGATGTGGCCGATAGGAATGGATTTTGTCACGCTCATTGGACACACTTTTTAATGAGTTTCACCATCCCAGAGAGAGTCAGAAAGCTATTTAAAAATCTAACATAAATCAGCCATGGTCCATATACTCTTATTACATTATCAAATGATATCCTCGTGTTATATCTTGTATAGGTGTATGATTACATTCTATGTACATCCTTTTAGTTAGTATACACCTTTAAATGAAATTGTGTGTGCTTTGATGACAAATCAGATTTTATTAGAAAATTCTACTCCGAGGATTTATATTCTAGAGATGCTATTTTAAATTTTAATTCAATAAATTACGCTAGTCAAGCCAAATTTTCAGTGGTATTATTTACCGCGTATGTATTCACATTTAATGAATGACTAGATGAATTTAAGGTAACTTATCTCCCGACGTAACGCACATAATAAATTGTAGGAAGACGTTACATTTAAGTGTTGAAATTTTTTGACCATGTTTTTCCTGATACGATGTTTTTTATCGTTCGGTAAGGATACTCGTCAAGGGTCTGTAATGTCCCAAAGGCTTCGAAGGCCACTGTACTGTTACTTTCTTTAGTTCTTCTGCAAGTAAAGCGTCTATGTGTTTCGAGATATCTAATTTCATCAAATTCAGTATTGCAAGATGAGTCACAACTCCAATATTTTTACTCAATTTTCGCCAGCTTTCTCTGAAGTAAAAAAGCAATGATTTTTTTTACAAAAAAAGTAGATGGATTTGCGTGGGTGGGGTAATATGTAATGGAATTGGTAGTGGTTCTAAAAGTATCAATGGTGTTGTAAGTCTTCTTGTGTGTAAGATTTGTAGATTGACATCACATAGTGGAGAAAGAGAAGGAGGGAGAAAGTGTAGCGCTAAGTGGTTCGCAGTGCAACATATTCATTAATCAGGATGAAGTCGGTCTGACCTGACCGGCGGCATTGGATAAGAGTGTGATGTCAATGTCCAGTCAGTAAGAGTAGTCCTAGTCAATTCAATAGTTGAATCTTGTGGAAAAAGAAGGCTTCAATGACTATTTCCATGTCAAGGGAAAGTGAGGCAAGAAAAGAGAGGCACTCTCACTTACTTCACCCACTAGGACTTTCACTCGGTCACATGATTCATTGATCATTGTGTCTATCTATTAAATAGAAAACACTTTTTTTTGGAGAATGTGGTAGAACTGTATTATGTGGTATAGTAGTATTACAAGTAATACTGGGTGAGGATGGCAAAGGTACTCGTCTAAGGTCCTTGTTATACCTTGTGACTGTGGTCTCTTTGTTCTTGTACCATGCACACGACACACATCGAAAATTGGAATCAAGACGTATCTAATTCAGTTCTACCACATCACATACTCACCAGACTCACCACCACCACTAAGGACATTACACAAGTCTTTTACAATAGGAATAAAAAATATGCATGTCTTACATTCAAAACCCTATTGTTCTTCAGCTTTGCAATAGTTGGTTCAGGCTTAGATAAATATGGATTTTTTTCGAGTAGTCTGTGCGAATTATTTCTTTCTTTGGAACTTTGCAAAAACTTCAATTTAGGGGTGCAATTTGAATTGCTTTAAAACACTTTGATTACCAATAATTATAAAATCTCTGCTAAAAAAATCAATAACATAATTAATTTAACTTTTTATTGCTTTTCTATAAACCAGTGGGTAATTAGCCTTAGCCTTTGTATTATGTTAAAATTATTACACAAAACTTAGTTATTTTTTCACAAAAAAATCAAACGAGAAGTAAATTATTTTACACTATTAGATACTTGACTGATGATTGCATCATATAGATTTTTGGTTCAACCGTTCTTTAACCCTTGTATTGACCTCAGACCTAAAATCATTATATTATACCCTTATGTTAGCCGTTCCACCTTGTCATTTCAATTGACCACATCCATCTTTCCCCCTTATTCGTATATCAAAATATATATGGCCAGTACATCTTATTTAATTCAATACATAAGAACATATCTAGAGACTAACACACCCACCAGCATCAATTTCAAACAACCAAACTCTTCAGTCTCCTCATTTTAACATTTTGAACATTTCAAGCAGAGAAAAGGGAGAAAGTAGAAATAGATTGAACAGAGGAAAACTCAGTGGGTATTGTTATGCAGAAAGAGTTTCCTTTCTAAACTGAAAGCTATTCAGTGACTCCGACTCTCTTCTAGGACTGTGGTCAACTATTGTGGTCGATTGTCCAGTCTACCCAGTGGGAACAAAAGATGAACAACCCATCTCATCCTTGTATACTTTGCTACCAATCTATAATATATTACATGCATTATAACTATTCTCTATCCTACTTGACAATTAATTAGTCCGCTCATTCCCCTTCCAATTTCATTCGAGTCACTACTTCCTATTCATTTTAGTACGCAATGAACACACTATACTACCAGAAGAACTACCGATGAAAGACAAATTTGCATATGTGAGACCAAAAAGAGTCTATACAGAGGCTAAAAGACCTTCGGAGCTAGTAGTAGTGTGTATTACTATGTAATACAAAAGAGATCCACCCGGTCGTTGTTCTTCTTCTGCATTTCCCCGCATTATTTAACAATCAGGGTAGAAAACACCCGGGTTTTTTTGGTTAATAGCCCCATTATTATCTAACAATGATTTCTCAAGATATGCAGTCTTGTGTTTTATTAGAAAAGGTCATGAGAGTTTGCATTACTCTAGCTAATTTTTGCATCTGAATTTTGGAATAAACAATTGGAAATACCTAATAAGATGACCCATATCAAATTGCAGCCAAAAACACCGAAGCAGCATACCCTACACACTACACAGGGCTCAAATGTTTAGTATTAGTTGCATCAAAGAATATTACTTTGGACTTTACCAACTCGTCTTCCAAAGTAATAGTACTTTAGCTAAGTACATATTTTGACTTTATTTGTTTCAGAATTGCTTTATATATGTGGATGAAATTGTGGATTTTATTGGACGGATGGATGCATTTAAGCACTTCTTCTTACGCAGTGACACTACTACTCACACAAATACAACCACTGAGTTTTGAGGTAATGCCAAATTTGTTTCTTTTTCGTCTTTTAAAAAAATATAAAACTGTTTTAACTGCGTTGCTTGTTTCTCATTGGTGCTTGCTTTAATTAAAATGTCCCTTACGCTTGAATAGGCGGATATGAGATTGTATATTATAAGAAGACAAACTTCAAATATAAAAAAATCTGAACTGAATTTAAATGTTTGAATTAATAAAGATATTTTACTTTTAAAAAATTTCGTTTTTATATGAACTTTTAAAAAATTTAAATTTGATTTCTATATTGGAACCTTTGGTGTATCAATTATTCCATTTAGACGGTTGACGTTAAGTGGTTAAGTCTCGTTGTACGAGCTGTATTACTAGATTTCATATAATGTTATTATTAACATAGGTATTATTTCTTTACCTAAAAAGTAAAAGATACATAGATTGACATAAATCCACACACAATTTGTAAACAATACACAAGCAAAGATGTAAGATGCCGAAAGAGAAAATATTCTGTACAGTTTGGTAAAGACAGGTGAAAGTTCAGCATTTTCATATTGTTTTTTTTTCCTATCTTTCTATCCAAAGTGGACTTTCACTTTCGCTTGGTTGATAACCTAGCAGCATTTCAATATGTACACTTCTAATACTTAGAGAAAATACTAGGATCGAGAATTCCCAAAAGCTGCGTTAGCATTTTGCTTTGTTTTATTATTATTATGAAATCTGCAACAGAGCGAGAAAACATAAAGGAATCGTCCATTAATCATGTGCGAAATTATTTCCTTTATTCCTTAAAGTCTTACAAATAACGCTTAATAGTTGAGATACAACTTTAGCAAATTTTCCTGCAAAATGAAGCTTCTCTAGCCATAAGGTGGAAATGATATACGCTTCCTCAGCCGAGGGGGTACATATTCAGATACAACTTAAAGCTCGTGGCAACCACCAAACTTGTGAAATCCCTCCAACCGATTTCTACCCCAAATCCAAATCCCCCCTAACCTTATCTCATGTAAAGCCAGGGCCAGGGATGCAAAATCGACAAAAATTAAAAAAAGCCCTGCAAGTAATTAATAGAAGACTCCCTAGAGCTACTTCACATTAAACCTCCACGTGATTAATGGACAAACCTTAGCCAGAGTAAGTTTGCACAGAAATGCATACAACATGTGTACTTCTTCTACTACACTACTACTGGTATTATTATTATTATTATTATTATTATTATTATAACTAGATAGATGTACATTGATGTGGCTACATGTACTTAGGTATTTAAATTGATACGCGCAAAGCCCAACCGTTGCATACGAAGATACACACATTCTGATGATATTAGAGCATTTGAAGAAAGTGGGGCTAGGAATCTCCCTTGGGTGTTGTTTAGTGATCATTTCATGTTTGGAGACAACACACATTGGTGCACTTTGGAGACATCTCACACATTCACATCCTCACATAAATGTCCTCCCTTTGAATAACTAACCCGATTTATTGCACTTTGCAAATACCCGCATCCGTGCAAAAAAACTACGGAACCTCGACTTCTATTATTCTCTTTTTAGGGATCATTCACCAATTACGTGAACTTACTGCTGTTCCTATTCCTGTTACAACTTTTTAATTAGTTAGGGATTCAAAACTTCAACACTGTTCAGAAGAGAGTAATTAAGAAACAATTAGGCACCGATTCAGGGATTCAATCCTGAATCAATAAACTACCAGTAAGATCAGAGAGGTTTCATGGTACTTGTAAAGACAGCAGTCGTCGATGGCATGTTCAACAATGTTAATTTTTTCTATCCCCCCTCTGTTGTCTTGCAAAACTGTAAAAGAACAACACATTTAGCTCTAAATATTGAGTATCAGATAGGTGAAAGTTCTTCCCTTTAAATTTCATTATCGCAGAAAAAATTTACATCTGGATTGTACTACAATTTGAGATTAAATTTGGCTGGATGAGTGGGTGTGGCAGATGGATGCACCCTAAAAAGCTACTCCTTTCCACCTTCAAGTATTACAAATATAATTGGTCATATTTTATAGAAGATGATAATAGTAATAACAAGTAAAGTCTATATAGTAGTGGAAGTGTAAGGTGTGAGTGTGTTATATTATGTTCTGTTATTATGTAATGTTCTATATAATTTTGAATGTCTCTTGTGACTCTTGGTTTGATTCCCTGTCAGAATTAGCATAACATCCAGTGTCATCAGTTTAATTGCATCTATGCACGTCAAGGGTGACATAAACCGTTTACAACGCAGCTTAACTACTACATACGTATACTAACGTTAAAAACAAGTGTAAATGCAGACAATTTTAGTCTCGTCACTATCATCATCACCAGAGATCACATCATAGAGAACCATCAGTGTCACAAATCCAGACAGAGGTTAATTTCTTGATGGCAATGTAGTCGTAGTGGTAGTAGTTGGTGTCATTTCATTAGAAATTGCACATAAAACACTTTTTGTTGCCTTTATGACTCCTGTATGCGTGCATGTGTAATAAAATTCATTGCTGGAGTGTGCATGTAATATAAATTTACAATTGAATTGATACAATCAAAATTTAACTTTGATGTTTTTCAAAGACTCTGGGAAAGCACAAGGGTTGAAGCCAGTTTTGTTTTAAACAAATACAAATGCATTTCCTTAAAATCTGAATTTTTTACTATTTCTGAATAATTCTCATTATCAACAAAACCATGCCGTTGTCTTAACCTAGCTCACTGATCCTGTTGTTTTACCATGTTTGTAGCAACTGACCCATTCAGATAAATAAAAAGCTTCACTTCAAGTTCAAACCTGCGTAAAAAACTTCAAACCCCTTAAACTGTAATGTTACTTTTCTCACTAAGTTTCCAGAACAAATTTCCTTTGTTAAAGTTCTAAGCTACAGATTTATTAAAAAATTTCTCAGAAAATCTTAATAAAACCCAAGCTGATTTTATTTAAGTTAAACCCTTTAGGAAATGTGCATCAATGCACTCGCACCCTCACTTGCAAAATTTTCTTTCACGAATTTCCAAGGAATACTAAAATACTACAGACTTTGAATACTATAGAAAACACACTTTGTAGAGATTTGTATATTTAGTCCCCTTTACGTTATCATTATTTCCATGTAGTACAAAAAAAGGATCCAGAGTTGACACTAATTTACCCTGGCTGAAGAGATTTTCCCAAAATTTATGCTCCAACTTCCATCCGATCCTAAGCTCTCTCTCTCTCTCTCGTCTCTCAACTCTCAACCTTGTGTGCAAAACCACATCCGAATGAATAGGATCCTTAGTCCTTCTCTTTTCATTCTATGTGTTGTAGGGAATATTGAAAATTAGGTTTTATCAAATATTGCCTAGGCATTTTAGAAAATGTTTCTCTTACTTCAGAAAACTGAATATTTCAAGAGTATGTGTAAAAGCTCAAGTTAAAAAAGTGTTGAGAATGAAAGCCTGATAAATTCTGAGTATGAAGCTGAAGACTTTGTTGAGCTGCAATAGCTAGGTCGTATAAAATTTGAGTTTAAAGTTAATTTTCAAATAATCC
>JAQGAA010000199.1:0-28087 GCA_034696425.1 Isotoma viridis
TGTCCTTGCTAAATGCAGGGACACGCACAAAGAGAGTGTAAAGAGTACTTTTGATAAAAAAATCTATATAAATCTCGAATCAATCAATCAGTCAGCGGTGGGTAGTAGTACTGGTGGTAGTGGGTACACTCACTCCACACATAATAAATCCTATATACACACATTACTAAATGGAATATTATGTCAATGTCATTTTTGCTACTGATGTATCTTACAAATATACAATTTTTCAATCAAAAAATTACTCAATCTCATCTTCTCATCACATACATATCATATTCAATTCACTCACCAATCTATGGAATTAACTAAGGGAAAAAAATAAAAATTCGATTTCACAAGTAACAAAAAGGGGAGAAATAATAATACTAAAGACCAGCAGGGGATTTTGAAACTAAAGGCTAACTGTGTATGCATATCTGCTAACAATGAACACGCTTTTTTAAATTTTAATGTAAAACGGGTAGTAGTGTGGAAATAACCTCCTGGTGGGTACTAGTGGGTACCGGGTAGTATTTTATATTTTGCATGTTTTTTTACTCCTTGAGACAAAATCAGACAAAAATAATTTTATTTTATAATCTACTAAAAGAAGGTCAAAAACTCAATCCATTTATCATTCGATTTTTTAGAGAGAGTTACCCTCCTCCCCCTCTTGAAATAGTAACTTTGTGTACATCTATATCTACCTTCACTATGAGATTAATTTTATTTTCTGAATAACAACTGGCTGTCACTGACACTTTTAGTATTATAATAATAAAATAATATTAGGAATAATATGATTTGACTGTAGTCACATTTTAAAAAAATCCTCAAGTACAATACACTCGACTCTATCAGCATCAAATTATTTTGTTAAAAATACTAAACACGTATTTCGATTTGGTATTAAGAGTCTGTTGCCTACACAAGTGTATTATGCATTATGGAAGAAGTACCTGCTAAAACGTAAATTCTTGTGTCCAGTTCAGATTTATATGAAATGGACAATCGTTCATACTTCAACTATATAGACTTTAGATATACAGCACATTGTGCTGTCTAAAATCCCAGGGTGTCACATACACAGCTCAAGCAGTCAGATTAGCTTTATTTATGGGACAGGCGAAACCGGACACCAGACAATTCAAAGGATGATACGTGGTCGTCTTCTTAAAGTGAATTACGGGATGGAAAAAAATCATATCGTATCATATGCTATCGTTAGAGTTTAATGAAGTTTCATAAATGCTGTGAAATGGTTTTGTACATCGTTTGGCACGTAAAAAGTAGAGGAATTGTGGTTTTGAAGGCTATTTGTATTAAAAGGTCAATGGGTCAAAATTCAATGAATTGTGTCCACACCATAAGTACAATTTTTAAAGGTAGATTTGAACGTTAGTACAGCCTTGTAATTTATGGACATGACCCATACCATCACATACAACAGTCCATTTTATATAAAATACCGAGTGATGATAATAAAAAGTGAAAAGGATACTTTTCTCATCATCCTCTAATAAAAGTATAATGCATTAAAAACGTGCTAGTTGCTAGAGCTGGAAAAAAATGATGGCGATGACAGCATAAAGGAGAGATAGAAACAAATCTAAAATCAGATATAATAACTCAATGCCATTTCTTTCAAATGTTGTAACAACTTTCAAGGGATGTCAAATTGTAAAGTTATTAATCTGATTTAAAAGTAAAGCAAGTAACTAGTTAGAGGTCAAAGTGATCGCTTATTCGAAAAACACACTTCAGTTCTACATTTTTACTTGATCTGAATGTCACGCAAGTAGATAAGTTGTAATCATCAATCAATTGTTTCAAGATGAAGATTCATTTATCTGAGTGTCTTAAAATTTTGTAAATGTACAATATGACCTAACATTTAAGACAAGTCAGTGATAATCTTACTTTGGGATCGGTAAGTACAAAAATAACCCAATTTTTAAAATAAGATTTTAAAGAGAAAAATCTTTTGAAATCAGACTCAACTGCTATAAATTTAAGAATGAAATATCCCAAGAGAATATTTTAGATAAGTTTTAGCAGCCCACGATTTTAGATTTACTTTTTAGAGAATGGTTCTTTTTTATTTATTATTTTTTTGAAAGGAAGAAAGGTTGTGTTAGATGTCATGCATTGTATTAAACATAGGGAAAATGTTCTTCGTTGATAGGGAAAATAGAATCAAAGGACACTTTAGGATTTCTGGTGGAAGGAAGGCCCCCTCCTGGGACGTCAAGATGACAATAGGTTGGCAGTGGTAGGATAGTACTAGGTAGTGGTGGTGGATTGCATGCATGTCAGAATCAAGAATAAGGAATCAAATCAAACCCAAGTGGAAATGGTAGTCAGGACGGAGAAGCGAAGGGAGTTTAATTTAATGAAGACTGATATCTACTACTAAAGTGATATTATCATATCGAATTTATTTATCAGCTAGAAATTTTAACATTTGTAACATTCGGGGGATATATCATCCCTATCCTCATAGTGTGTAACAGCAAAATTCCATTGATTCATATATAAAGCTTTCTAACCTTTGTTCACTTAAATTATAATAGAAAGGATGATGCTAAGAGTTGTTTGACCAAATGACCCATCCGGTTTTGCATTCAATGTGTCAGACAGGAGAAACAAACTTCTAACGTCTAGGTATTTTTGATTCATGAACAAAAAATTATTTTGCAAGACACATTCTGCATATTGTTGTACTGTAAGTTTGTATACAATGTGATGATGGGGGATTCAAGAAATGAGCCAGAAATAATCTCTCTCTTCTTAGATCATTTTAAGTCTGTGCATAAAAATTTCCAGACAGTCACACACACCGACTCGATAAAAAGTAAAAAAAAAAGTAAGACCCAAAAACCGGCAAAATGTCTATGAGAAAATAAAATTCTTTCCCCATCATGACGACTACCACTATGGGATTGTTGTTGTTGTATAAGTAACTAAGTTTGTTGCTGACTCCATGGGTATTATTACTCTTGTGCTATTATTATAATAATAATAATAAAAGAGGACGTATAGAAGAAAGTAAGTGAGAATGGGTATGATGCTGAATTATATAAATCTTCTCAAGAATTCCCTCTATAGTAGGAACTACACAAATGGGGAATCCCAACCCACCGAATTCGGAGAAGCGGAAGAAAACCCATCATTTGCATAAGGAAACACTTTATTTTTCAACTATTTTTTCCCTTTACTTCAACTTAACCACTACTCACTACTGTGTTGAGTTTTTGAGTGTCAGTCTTCTTTAGCAAAACTTGCACATTAGTTACATAACCTTGCAGTAGTTGTATAATATGCTCTATCTATACCACTGCTTCCATCACTTACCAAGTCTACGCCCGTAAATAATAATAAGCGTATATATAAGCAAATCTATACCTACGCTTTCACTTAAGGGTTACATTAAATGCAGTGAGTGTATAGCCAGTGTGTCTTTTTTGAAATCCTCAGGGTAGAAGAAATAATAACACATCTCGCTGACAATAAGTTTCGTCAGCTCAAAGGCTATTTATATTTTTTTAAGCATCTTGTACCATATTTTGCATATGTGTTTGAACACCAAGTAAAAGCATGAATAGACATGATACCCTATGAGTAAGAGAGACATGGATGGTCACAAATAGTATTGACACCCAAGACCACTAGACAAGTTTCACAAGACTCTAAAAAACTAACAGAACTTATGTTACCCAAAAATATAAAAAAGTTAACTTTTTTTAAATAAAAAAGTAAGCGTTCTTTGTGCAAAAGGTTTGGTTTTAGAAGACAAACGGCTAGATCATGGAATTGACATCTTTCCCTTACTTTCTCTCTCCCTATTATTATCATATGTGTGCTCGAGACATTTATAATAACATAGCAAAATAATGTACATCCTATCCCTTTAATGCTATTGATACTTGTATTACAAAGTATGAAATAGTAACCCCTTTATGTTTTCCGAGCTTGTGTTGTTGTCATATGAAATTTATATACGATAGGGAGTTATCATCAGAGTATACGCACCCTTGTCTTACCTTAGGAAGTGTACATTTATCACGTGGAGTAATAGTTAGTAGAGAAAGCAAATTCTTAAGGAAATTTTTACAAACACGTTTTTTATGAATGATTCCCATAAATTTAAGTTTAGCAAAGATTTTTGGTGTGCTTGTGGTGCATGGATGTGACTATCTTTCTACTTTAAGGGTGATGATGGGACTGGGGATGATGAAAAGTGTAACTCATCTTTGTAAAACTCACACTCACTTTTTTCTGCATGAGTGACTACATTCTTACTCCAATCTCCTCATATTTCATTCCTATAACATTAACCATGTCTTTTACACACAAACTTACACATAAACTTTCACGCTCATATGTACACACACATACACTTTTCTCTTTTATGTCACTAGCTATTTGAAGCATATGGATTCTAAGGTTATTTTTCTCTTGACATGTAAAGTGGATAAAAAATGTGAATAATTGGTTAGAGGAAAAATAGATGCGTTTTGTAAATCAAATTATCCAGGAAATTTGTGAAATTTCATTACTGCGATAATTACCAAACAATTAACATGAATTATTTAAAAAGTTGTTAAATTGCTTTGCTTAGACTTTAGACAATCCTATAAGCAACGGAGTTGTTGGAGCATGAAATCTAATTTTTTTTAAATATCAAATAGTACATTATTCTATAAATCAAGTGAATAAAGATAAATCCTTCCTGTGACATTTTTTTCCGACATTGTAAAATTTTATCAAAGTCAGTTTAAGGCATTCATAATAAATTTAACTAATACAAAAAATCAAAAGACTTTGTTTAACAATACATACTTCTTCTATATCAGTATGGTTTTCAATGTCCTGAGAAAAATAAAGTATAGGGAGTAGAAGTAGTAGTAGTGATGATGATGACGCTACACATGCATTACAGTGTGTCTGACTGCTGTGAACATTAGATTACACGGGATATACGATGCGCTTGTCGGAAACAACAGTCAGGGTTAATTACAATTTGTTCGTTGTGGCCATCCTTCATTTTTTTACTTTGATGCATACACAAAGTCGAGACATAGGCGACTAGTAGACTAAAATAATAATATCAATACAACATTATGTATTGAGTTTAGAAAGAGTCTTTGTAGTTATACTTGCTTTGTCCTCTTTTTTCCCTTCCCTTTTTAATTTTTGAATATTAATCAGAAGGAAAAAAGTCTAAAAGACGATGAAGAAGAATAAGACAAGCCAATCAACAGAGTTGCGTGTAATCTTGTGTCTAATGTTCTAATGTAATATAATTTCATCCCTCGAGCAAATTTTAACTTCGGATAGAAACAACACAGAACATTTAAATAATAAGTTGGAAAAAATCCCTACTACTACTAAACATAATATCCGCCTTATTATATATACCTTCCCTTAAAAAAGCTTGGAGCAAGCCCTTATAAGTTTATTTTGTTGTTGTTGGGTATAATCATGAACAATGAAGGGGACTACTATTATTATTCCAGAGAGTATGGTCATGCATTTTCATTTCATTATTTTTAAGAAACTAAAAAAACTAAATTTCCTTCGATTGTTGCAAAAGAAGACATTGCTACTAATAAAACTGTCTCTCTCAGTTTGAAAAACTAAACTATTGAGAAAATAAAACAAGGAAATTGACGAAAGGAATACATTTTTTTGGGGAAAAGAGTATTTTTTCTAAATGAAGCCAATTTGTAAAAAATCCCTTGGAATAGATCTCCAACCAGGTTAGCCAACAGTAGTAGGAGTACTTTTAGAGTTAAGTTCACTTGGACTCACATAAAAAGTAATGGATTTATCCCTGAAATCCATTTATCATCCTAAAAAATATATATAGTATAAGCTCTTTCTTTGCTTCTTTATACGTTTCTAGGCCAAATTCAACCTAAATTACCCGTAAGGGTATTTCGGGTATGTGTGTATGGCATAGAGAGGTGTATGGCATATATATAGAAGTAGCTAGTGCACTTGCTTGTGTAGGATCGGACGTTTGTAACAGGAAACTTAAAAGAAGAGGAAGAAAGAAAGAAAAACTAGGTAAATTGGTATTGATCCAACATACCTCTACTTTTTATGCATCAAATTTGCAAGAAAAATATTATTCCCAATTCCAGCTTCAACTCCCTATATATGTACATATCTAAGGTCAACTTATTTACGAGATTTGCCATGCATTATAATAGATCGGTTGCAGCAGTGTTTTCTCTCCAAGAAGTTCTTCAACCACACCGCTATACCCAATACGACAGAGAAATCTGAATCTATATATCCTAATTCATTCACATACATCTAATAATATATTTTAGTCTTCGTGATGATGATGGTGGTGGTGGTGGTGGCAGCCAAACCGACACCGACCCAAGCCACCAGTCAGAATCAGACAGTCTAAATTCTTCTACTTTGGTAAATCGGCAAAGAAAAAGAAAGTAAAACTTTCCCACACAGTCCTACCACATCACACACTACTACCAATGGATAGCATTACACTTTCACCACCACCGTCACCAACCCGTTCAATTATCCAGTCATACAGACTATCAACTCTACAATGCATGCATGATATAAACCCAAACTGGAGGAAGAAAGAAAAAACTGAACACAGTTTACAAAACTTTGTCAGACAGAAAAAAAAAACTTTTTAGTTTGAGGAAAGGAAGCGGGTGAAAGTAAAACTTTGGATTTTTAGATGATTTGCAAATTTACCTGCAAGTTTAAGTTATTTTCTATCCCGGCACTTTCTCGTGTAAATTTTAGCTTAGACATATAACATATAAAAGGTATAAATGTGATACCCTTTTAGGATATGATAGGATTTAGCACCCGCATAGAGAGTTAAAATGCTTAAAATGCTATAAATCACTGCGTGGGTTAACAACTTCTATCATCTAGGACTAAATGGACTGACACGCATGTTGAATAATCTGGAGCACTTGGGGGGAGGGGGGTGTAGATGGATTCTTTAAATAACCGGTATTTTGCCTCATTACACATATTATGACATTTTTCGCCTTACTTTATATTTATTGATTGAAAATAGACCCACTGTCACTTTACTTTGTACATGTCACTGTCACCAGTGCTGTAATTGGTTTGATGTCAGGTGCAGTAAGTCTTTGAGTATTTATTACATTTTATACTTTCTTTTGTTATTGTTTTTATTTTTAAAAAATGAAAGGATTTAATATAATTAGATTCAATGTGAATGTGACTCCTACTCCTACTACCAGTTTGTACTGTGGATAGAGTGACCTAACCTGACACCTTACTCTACATACTACAATTCCAGTTTTCATTCATTATTTTCCAGGCAAAAACCACATCCATGTACTATATGTTTCTTTCATTTGTGTTGCATCCATAACGTGTGTGTAAGAGTAGGAGGAGTTAAACAGACTATTCCAACTTTTTACCTTGATGATTTCAGTAGAATCAAAGTTGAAATTCATGCAAAATACCAATTGTAATTAGTGATAAGTACTAAACTATTTGCAAATTTGAAAAACTAACTTCAACAAATACATCCCCAAGACCCTTAGAATGCACACAGAGAGTTAAATGTCTTAAAAAAGTTTCAGATCATTTAAAAAAATGCATGTAAAAGTTTAGGTCGCGAGGCGAATACTGGATGTCGATTTGGGTGTATATATAGGACTTCGCGACCGATTCCAGCAACAGCAGTTTAGTGTGAGAGCCTGGAACAAGGCCGGAGAGGTTGTGCCCCCTAGGACACCCTTACGCCTTCATCCAAATCATGACGAGTGATGTGCAACGGGGCTGGTCTGTACCAATGTGCAGCAGCGCGTCCGAAGGGAAGGCCTCATACCACACTAAACTGTGCCAATTTTTTTGCATTTTTTTTATTTGAAGTGAGTTAACCTGATTAGATTATCATTATCATCACCACCACCACACACAGTAATGTGTGGTGTGTGTGTTTTTTAAAAATGCATTTTATGTACTAAAATGTACACAACACTGCAAGTATGGGTCAAGGTTCAAGAGAGGAATATTACTAAAGGATCCGGGTCCAATTTGCTCTCATTGTGCGTTTTTTTTATTCAAAATTATAAAAATTAAAAAATACATGATGTAAAACGATGAAACCATCCAACTTAATCAACTTTTAAAACAAGAGATGAGGAGCGTGTATTAAATGTAATCTGTTTCTGTATTATACTAACTAAGGGAGAGGACTTAAAGGTAACTCTTTGAGAATTTGAAATAATGATCTAATCCTAAGGCAACAATCAATCCTCGTGTCCATCTCTCTCATTCAAAAGTAAAAATATACCTCGATTGATTTCATAGCCTGGAGACTTATCATAAGTTTTTGACTTTCTTAAACTGACCAGAAAATGATAATAACACCTTTTCCATTCTATTTTGGAACAAAACAACTCACACACACTCTACACCGGAGGAAGAATATCATTAAATCATTATCATCGTAATATCTGAAATGTACAAACCCAGCTGGACTTTAGTATATTACACGGGATAACATGATATTCTTACTAAAAACTATTAAATTTATCCACCACCTGATTCTCTTTTCGATAAATTATCTCAATAGAAAAATTATTATAAAATCAGTCAAACTGAATTCATCAAGAGGGGAATTATATTTCTAAATTTTACATTATTGTCCTAAGGCTTCCCCTATATACTTTGTACTAATACTTTTTGAAAGCAGATGTTAATTTTGTATTAGCCTAGAGAGTCAATCAACAAAAGTCAGAAACATTTAACCGATTCCCTCTTGCCTGTAATTCTGCCAAGTTTACAAGTTTAAGAAACAATCTGTGTGTCATTTCTTTGAAAAAAGTAAGCCATTGTAATATTAATATGTGCTGGCACGAGGTTCAGATATGATTTCAAAAGAAACAACAGCCAAGTCAAAGGTTGACCCATAATAATATTATAAGCTAAAAAAATGCCAAACTGCCACCACATGGGAATTCATCATACCTTTTGTTATATACGAAGATGAGCACACTTGATAAGACAATGATAATAATAATAATAATGAAGGATAACATTTCACAATTCACGTTACATTCTCTCCTTATCAAACCCAAAGATCAAGAACTATTTGAATATATTTCAAATAAAAATCAACAATTCAACAATCAAGATGAAATGAAACCCTAGCTACTTTTAAGTTATAAAACTCCTACTTAATTTTTGTTAAATAATTTTGAATACTTTTTTCTTTAAATTTTTGACTGATTCTTACTGTCAGTCTTCTCACTATTAAAAATCATTCCACACCTTTTCCTCTTTTTAACAAGATATCTTTCCCATTTGCATGTGTCTTGGTTAAAAAAAATTTCAAAATGTTTTGAATACTTGCAATACAGCTTAACATGTTATTGGTAAACAGATGCAAATGTTCTAGTGGACTTATTGCGGTTAGATCTGGTAAGTAGTAGTAGTTGTTGTTGTATGTGAATGACTGTAATAATAATTATAACTTTAAGTACCTACCGAACCCTATACCACCTAACCATGGGTAGTTATAATAATAATAATGCTAATGTAATAAAATAACTAAACCAGCCTTCAAAACTTATACAACAAAGTAATAAATTCTTTGATAATTTTTTTTCTAAAATATTATAAACTCTTTTAAGACTCTTGAGTGAGATGAGAGAAAGAGAGAGAGAGAGAGTAAATAATACACTTGAACTTGATAACTTGTGTACATATGCATATGCATAATATTAGTGCAACTTGTTGAGCTTATACCACTTAAAATACAATGGTAGACTGGTAGTCATCTTTGGTAAAATAATATAAAAATTACAAATTGGTATGCCAAAAGCCCCTCAAAACATTTTTTATGAATTAAAAAGTTCGCGTTTAGCAATTTGCATTTGTATATTATTATTATTACCATTATAATCATCATTGGATGGGTAAAAGGGTTGAGGGCAGTTTTTGTTTTATGTGTGTGTAGTCAGGTGTGATACCTTATCTGTTTCACTTCTTATTACATTACTTACATATTTTTTATGTGCAAATTATAATTACCCATCAGTTTCAGTTTGTATCAAATTGTATTAAAGTTTTAAACTGTATCATCACAGTCAGAAGAAGAGTCATACACCCTTTATTATTATCTCTTTAGACGTATCTAAGGGAGTGCATTTTGTACACGTTTACATACCGCTAATTTATTATAATTTATTATTACATTTTTCTTTATCAAGGTTATAGTTTATTTTGTAATCGGGGAACTAAAACCCCAAGGATAAGGAGATATCTATGGATAAGTCAGGGGTATTTTAAATTTATGTATTTTTACTTATCCTAACAGAGTTGAAATCGAATTTATTATTATACGCGTGTTATACCCAGGGTTACAAGGAAACATGTAACGTTCAAGACCAACCTGCCACTAATACTATACTGACTGGTGAGAGTTGATGGCTGTGATTGTGAAACTTTTGTGATTATGGGAGGATACTGTAAGTCAACTCAAGTCGGATAGTTTCCTTAATAAAATTTAACTCACCTTCTTCACGTATTAAAAATTCAGTCACCATGAAATTATTTCATACCTTTGTATCACAAGCAAGGATAGGGGTTTAAAATGTTTAAAAAAATAGGTAA
The DNA here is from genome assembly GCA_034696425.1 of Isotoma viridis. NCBI lineage: Eukaryota > Metazoa > Arthropoda > Collembola > Entomobryomorpha > Isotomidae > Isotoma > Isotoma viridis. Next base: position 10,633 of record JAQGAA010000199.1, read on the forward strand.
ACTAAAATACAAAATAATTAATGTATTCTGTACTGTAGTAGATTAAAACTAGTGTAAAAATTCCTTTTAACCACTCATCTTTCTTGATAACATTTCAAAGGGAGGAGATTCATGTGAAATTAGCCACATGCAAGTTATTAACTCTTTCTTAAATACAAAGCAAATATACCTTACTACATATTATTACAATTACAAATGAATAAGAACAACCCCATTTTTATTAGCACTACCTGTAATAATAATCCACCACAAAGCAAGACTAGAAATACAACGTTAACAACTAGTAAATAAAATACTAATAAACTGTATTACACCTACCCAATTAGCATTACCCATCTGGTTTACATGAAACTTAAAAAAAAATGTTTTGCTCGTTTTTTTCCATTTACATTTTTCTTAAAAATTCCTCAAACCCTTTGGGCTTTTGAGTAATATCAATAAATATATAGACTCAAGAGGAAGGCAGTAAGACAGAGTAGCAATTGAATGAGTTGTACGTAAATGGAGAAAAGAATGGGGAATAAAGGGGGTTCTTTTACTTATTATTATTTTATAATCCTAATTGGCCATCTTGTGTTTGTACATTTAATATTTTTTATGAATAATTTTTAATAATGATAATAATAATATTTTATGGGTTATCTATCCATCCATTAACTATTAACTTGGGGAAAAATATCAGTTAGTACTTAACTCTAGCGCACACACACACATACAACAAACTATTCTCTTGAATGGGGATTATAAGTCATTTTGAAAAGTATTAAAAAGTTAAATATTGTTTAGAGACAACACCCAGTAATGTTCATTCTTGAATCATTTAAATCATATTAAGAAGGAGAGTTCATGGATGATACGTTTTAAGCATAACATCATCATCATCGATTGGTGATTTACCTGACATGACAGTAATAATAGTAATAATATTAGAGATTCTTGAACAAGATCCATATTTTTATAAACACACGCCTGTTCATACTTAATGTGTCATTTGGTTAACTTAACTCTTGTAAAGAATTCTTGTAATCTAAATAAGTCAAGTAGACACACTGAGAGTTCGCAACATGTCTTAAGGCTTTTCAGCCTAAATAGTAGATTCAGTCTGAATTTATATATATAGTAGTAGCAGTGGTGGTCATCCAAGATAATATACGTTAATGACCCCACCCCGACTTAAAAAAGGTTTTTCATATTTTGCATTAAACCCATAATAATAATAACTTGTAGGTAAAATTCATCCCCTAAATTATTTTTGCCATCATAATCCATCTATAAAATACTCCTTCCTTGTATTATAAAGAGAACAATCAACAATACTCTTGATAATAAAAGTCTTTATTGTTGATTGTTAACTAACCCCGAATAAGATGATGACCAAGGGAAGGAAAAATTCATTGTTGTAATTTAATAATAATTATGTACTGGGATAGAATACAAGTACTATATATTGTCGTTGCAGGAGTAAATCAAGCATACTGTTTAAAATAATAATAATAATAATGGGTAAGTAATATATAATAAACCTTTTATTTTGTAAGATTAAGGGCTCTTCCATTATTCCAAATATGGACAACAATTATAATTCTATCCCTCAGATTCAATACAATATCCTTCTCTTTTCTTTTTGTGATCATCCTCTTTTTCTATGATGCCGCTTGTAAAAGTTTAAAACTTTAAATAATATTGCATCTTGGATGATATATTATGAGGCACAAGAAGTAAAGTATGTTGAAGTGCATACTCCACCTGAAGCTTCGTTAACATTGGCTAATAAGCAATCTTATAACAAAAAAATTCTACTAATTTCTATAAAAATTTTCAATAGCTAAGAAGGGAGACATAATGATATAAAAAACTATTACTATTATTATATTATTAGCAAACCTTTAGTTTCAGTCTGTCGGTTAGATGATGATTGCCAAAAGGAATCTATTGTGTATTTCATCTCTCAAGAAGACATTTATATGCACAATTCCTATGTATTAAAAAATAATTTTAAATCATACTTAAAAAATAAATTACCCTTACACCTAATCTATTAAAGCATTGGTTGGGAAAGTTGGGATGTGTTTATCTGTCATATATAAATATTTTACATGCATTATGCGTTTGGTATAAGGGTTTGTGGTACACATGTCAAGAAGACAGACACCCTTTTGGCCTTTAAATTACTTTTAAGACATTTATGTCCAACTCATTATTTTACAAATGTTCAGTTAATTTCGTATTTATTCTTTTGGTAAAAATTAACTCTCCTCCCTCTCTTATTTACTATTATTCCCTTAAATTTAACATCTTCAGGGTGTACAAAGAGCACAAAGAGTTTCTTTAGTATCTTCAAGGCTTAATCAACTTTTTACAACTGGCTATAAAATAACAACTACTTCTACTACTTAAGACACCTTGCCAAGATTAAAAATAAAGTCGTTTCGATTTGAAGTTAACTTTTTTAATTTAAAATTTAAATTAAGTTTACTGAGGTTTCTAAGTTTGTAAGTTGCGATATTGTTTTCTAGTTTCTTTTTAGGTTAATTCGTTAATTGCACATAGATTTTAATTACGATGCCAAATGCTACTGATCTTTCCCTGAGCTTTGTTTTTTAAATCAGTGTAAAAATATGACTTAACGATATTTGCATTACCTACGCTTAAATAATCATTCGCAGCCAATGTCAAATGTAACCAACAACACTCTAGCTATATCTGTTACCAACCACTGCTAGAAAACCAAGAATGGACCACAAAATACCATGCATACACGTAGGGCCATGCCAAAGTTTCTCCATAAGTTCTAGAATTCCCATTTATTTTTGACAGATGACAGAAGAACGGATCCGGGTTTGAGACTAAGAAATTTATTATACAAAGCTCTTTCAAAGCAACCTATTTCTCTTTAGATTTACCTATAATCCATAAAGTAATTAGGTAGACATGGAATAAATTTACTATACTTTAGATTCATAGACGTGTCTCTATTAAATTTGTATATATGTGTGTGTGTCTTAATCGGTTTAGGTACAAGTGTTGCTGACTGACTATAATAATAACGGAATCCCACACTCTGAATAACAATGATGGTGATGATGATAGTGGTTGGTGGTAGTGGTGGTAGGTAGTTCGTGGTGGTGGATGCCATAAGGAGGTAATAAAATGATTATAAACCGTGCTAATTATATAACGGAGAGTTTGAGTTAATCGTTAATCGTAATAATTGTCTTGACACGCATCATGCTGGTCTTCCAATTGGCAGTAGTATCATCATCACCATCAATCCAATTCATACTTGAATACATTCAATGCTTGTAATAAGAATGATGACGATTTACAACCAAGGATGACATAATTCCTCAGATGTAATAAAATACTTCATTGCCCTGCTTTAAGGATCATTTAGAAATCCTGTGCCAAGCTGTAGGGACGCTGGACGCTCATATGCTTTAAATTTGGGAAGTTTAAGATCTAGGGTTAGCGACCCGGGTCACTTCGATACGACGCTTAAAGGTACTTTTAAATTTTAGAATGATTTTTAGCAAGATTATTAGCCCAAGGGATTTAAGGTACTTATTAGTACCCGTATGAAACAAAAAAAACCCACGTCCTACCTCCGTCAAAAATGAGAATTATGCTCTAGAAATAAGTTATAATTTTATATAGTCTCGAATAGTAGCAGTAGTTAGTACAAATATTTAAGTGGGTGTTTAGCAAAGTCAGTTGATTTTATGAGCCCCCATTAGAAATTATATTCTACTACTGCTTCTAGCAGCACATGGAAGTGAAATATAACTTTGTCGCTTGATCCGTGCTAAATGTTCACTTGTGGTGTTGGTCTTAAGTAGCACTGGTTCATTCTGCTTGATAAAACTGCCATTAGTACTACCACTACTACCACAACCATTAGCATCCCTAGTAAAAGTGCCAATAATAAGGTATTAGTTAGTGTTTTTGTGTACCAAGTGGCAAGTACTTATGACTCCTGCCAAGAAACGGTTTATCTCATCTCAAATCATGCGAAATTACCTTCTATGTGCCACCACTACTACGGAGCTATAAATGGGAAATAAATTTGCACCCACTTAAGATAACAACAACTTACTCCTAGAACTGCTACACTCTACAAGAAAGTATTTTCCTAATCTTAACTCCCTTCATAATCTCACTTACTTTCAATATAATATTTCAAAACTGCTAATTACTTCTCTCTCTCTGTACCAATTATAATTTCAGAATCGGAATTGCCTTTACCACCACCATCACCAGTGCTTTGCTTAACTACCGGGTGGCGTGTACATTATATACAAGAAATAACACTAGTACTGATGAAGATGATGGTCCAAATTGTCTAAACCAGTTAGAATTATTAGCGTAAAAATGCTTTAACTAACGAACTCTGGGTGAGCTGTGAGTTGCACGTAGAATAGTCAATTGTAATTTGAATAATTCATTCTTCAAAATATTATAAAGTCCGAGCCAAACCTGACTCTCGTCTTTGGATTTTTGGCATTTAATATTTTCTATTCCATTTCCCGAACTATTAACATCCATTTAACATCATAACTACCCCTGTATCTCTCTATTCTGTCTTTTGAATACTTAAAACTTATTAAAAGTAAATCTTCAACTAAATAACAATTTTAACTTTTCCTTCGCTATAGAATCAGCTATCAATAACAATGAATACTCAACAATAGTAGTATTACGTTTATTATACGTTTTTCTACCAGAATAGAGAAGATGTTCTTCTTTGCTCAAGTGCATAAAGCATATTTTTCTATAAGCCTTGAGGGTGAAAGAACAAGCTTTTCCGAGTAAAGTTTAACTAAATAACTAACTAAAGATTATGCCAAAAGTTAAGTCATTTATGATCAAGAGAAGAAGTTTATTAAAGAGTTCCGTCATTTACGAGCAAGACTACCCATCCGTGGTCTGTTACTTTGCCTCTATCTTATAAGACTCTTAAGTATAGTTTTGTATTCAAACTAGTAGGAAAGAGTAAGTAGTAGAAGTTGGTGCAAGTTGCAGCAGTAATAATAAAAATGATTTGTGACAAGTAATAATTTTGACATTTGGTTGATTACAATCCACCTAGAGCCACACTACTTCTACTACTACTACCGACTTCTCTCTGCCTAGAGAGTCAAATTATTGCCAATGCTACTATATGTATATGTTACTTCAATCTTTATACCTTACCAATTATACCATGAGAGCTTAATATTTAATTGTGTAACGATTTCTACCACATTCTGTTCATACTGCTAGTAAAATACAGATCGATGCACTATGTTGAGTTACCTACAGGTGTGATGGTTATCTTTAAATGTTATTTGAGTAATATTCTTATCTACGAGGAATATCCTGAGAGTAGGATGGTCCTCATGATAATAATGATGGAAGAGATGACCCATTGTCTACTTACAGTTTGGAATATGTATAGTGTCTTAAGGAGTAAGGAGTTAACCAAATGACAAAAATATCCTCCCGAATCACATTAAAAAAATTAACTAATAAAATTTATGGAATAGTAATAATTTTTAGAAATGAATTTAATTTAATTATTACTTGCTTTGATAATGTGCATTCAAAAGGTTGTAAAAATTAAGTTTTTATATTGTGAAGTATTTTTTGTTTAAATGTTATTTAAGGATTTAAGAGATATTTAAGGGAGGAGACATTCCAATGTCATAAAATATTTTTATTTTAATTAAATTTACTGTCATCCATACTGTCATTCTTGTTGAATGTGATTCTCTTATATGAACATGTATATATATTCGCTCCTAGTAATATAACATGCGTTTTCCTACATGTATTTATTTATTCATAAAGTTCTCTATTTCCTTGACACTTTGGTCCAACCTTGTTTGTGTTCAATGAGTGGAACAAAATTAACAAACGCTTTAATTGCAACTAATAACTCTTATGAAATTCTTTGGAAATTTCTACATAAATAATTTCAACGAGCTTTACACACACGCATTTTTCTACTTTTTCAAGATAATCTTCTTCAATATCAATGACAATCGTGTTAACAAGAAACCTTGTGCACTCTGCGCTTTCAAAAAGTTAAAATGTTACAAAAAAATGGTTTTTAAGAGAGTGAAGAAATTTATAAGACCTGTCCACCTGGAAGGTATCTTAAGTCGGTAAATATTAAAATCGCATTGCTTATTATTATTACTACATTTTTTGAATTGCATACACATACAACCTTCTTTAGTAGCCAAATACCTCTAAATATCTATATATTTCTTTGTATATAACTCTACCACAGAAAATATATAATAATACCTTTAAAATAATATAATCATACTAAATAACATTTTGTAATAATAATAATTTTAGCCGCCAGCATGTTAAAGTGGTTTCACTACTAGCTTGCAGCTCTCATAGGATTCAACATCAAAAACTGCTCGCCTCCTCCCACTATTATACCCTCAGAAGTTAAAGATAAGTAAAACTTTTTTAAAAGAGAAGAGAAGGAAGATGAGATGAATGTAATAAAATTTATTTAGAAAAAAACTTGAAAAAAAATTTGGCAAAGTCTTTTTTGTGGTTTTGTTTAACGCCTTTTAGTATAAAATAAAAGAGAGAGAGAGAGAGAGAGAAGATTATAAATTATTTTATACAAGATGAGGACTCTATGCATCACTTTGGATTCGATGATGATGATGATTATCGTCTCTTGATAAGACGATACATATAAAACACTAAACAACGCACTATGCGATACATTCAATGCCAATAAGTAGCTTTCGATGAAATAACAACCTCTTGATTGTATTTTTGAAACTTGAGATCGTTCATTCATCCCTTGGAATACGATGACGATGAGAAGAAGACAACAAGTTAGTTTGTAGTAATAACTTAGGTATATTTATTACATGTAATATAATTATGAGTTTGCGGCTTCCTTTTTTTAGGTAGATAAAAATGTTGAGAATAAATTGCCCTTAAACTAAAAATACTTGTAGTAATCTTGTAACATCAGCAAGTTATAGAGCACACTGGCCAATAATATACAATGGAATAACTGGCTGTCAAGAACAATTATAAATTAAGAGAGTGCTTTAATAGTTTGTAGTAGTTGGTATGGTATGAGGTTGAGAGATGTTATTATGGATTATAGGAAAAGACGAATTGACAGAGAGGAATAGTAAAATGAGTCATGAAGTCATCACACAGGTAAGTTACTTTCTTCAATTATGAGGGGATAAATGTCTAAAATATTTTTTAATGGAGTTGTCTTTAAAGTATGCGTTTGATTGTGTGTGTTTATGTGCATTCCATTAGAGATAATTATGTGTTCATAAATTATGGGTAAGGAATTGTGAAAGATTATTAGTAAAGGGTAAAGGTTAAACGCTTAAGGTATATTTTTAAGAACGCTTGTATAATAGAAGCGTTTTGACCTTTTTGAGATTGATCGTATTGGTAAGGTCTATATGGTAAATGGTAAACTATAAGATATTAGGGTTTGTGTATATCCAGAAAACAAGGTTTCTTGAACGGGACAACAAAAAGAAAAACATAGTAGGTAATAATAACAAGTAATAATAATTTAAAGAATGCATTCAACAATAAAGAAATCATTCATTTAGTACATAAAGTGCATCTAGTGTAGAATAGTATGTGGTGAGTGCACAATTGTATTGCATTGTATTGGCTTGGATGATGATGATGAAAAGTCCAAAGTTTGAAAAAATGGTAGTAAAATATAGGAAAAGGAGTTGATGGGTCAGATAATAGGGAATTGATTGATGAGTTAAATAACTCATAAATTATCTTTCTATCCTTACTCACTTATTATATTCTTATGATTATTCTACTATGATACAAGCTAAGAAATGATTTTTATTTACTTCAAGATATAAAATGTAATAAAACTACCTTATCGCGTCATTCACAGTCGTTGCAATACAACTAACAGAGCAATTTATATACAATCACACATTCATCTGTGTACCTGGCTTGGCTACCTTCTTCGTGGCTGAAGTTAAGTATTTTCAAAATTTTAAAAGGAATAGTGCATAGATATTATGCTTGAGTTAATTTCTTATGAAGTGAGATGATTTTTTTAGAGGGTGAAGTCATGGTGGGTCAAATCTCCTATAGGAATTTAGCTAATATCTAAAGAGCACTTCATTGACCTTTAAGCACTTAAGAGGTCAGCCCAAACTATTGAAGCAGAAGAATTTCCTGTTTTCTTCTTAACTACTTTCAGTTGTCTTTAAAAAACATGCTTAGGTTTGGCTAAACTTTTAAATTTCAATAAAACTTTTCCTTAAACCACATAACATTTAAAAAAATATTTCTCTCTCTTTGCAAATCCGAATTAAAAAAATGTAATCTTCACAACGGATCTTCTTATCTTTTTCTAATAAACTAATCTCAGGATTTATATTATTACTTTGTAGGTACTACTTCCTAGTAATACATTAGCCCAAGAGCCTTCAACTTCACAGACTCTTTAACATATATTAACTCATACCTACGCTTAAAATGTATCATTACACCAAATGAATTAGATTGCTCCAATGAATACTAAAGAATTCCCTTCTGTCTAGTCTTCTCTCTCTCTCTGTAATCAAATGGTACTGTTTTTTATCTTCGTAAGAAAATTAAATTAGCATTTAACAAATCCACCTCAAGTATCATCTTAAACAACATATGAAGAGCAAGAACAAAGTATCAACACGGACAATCAAAAAGATCTTAAAGGATCAAGATCATCAATACTGAGAGAGTCCCTCTATAAATACATACTTGAGATAAGCCAGTATGGAATAAGTTGAAATAATAAAACCAGTACCAGTAGTAGCCTGTGGACATGTGAATACTTTTAATGACGATATATCAAGAAAAATAGAAGTTGCACTTTTCTTTCTCGATATAATGCGATATAATGTGATGAGATGCGATGATTTTGATATCGTGATGATGATGATACTAACTGATGTTATAGTACTTGCTAAATTATATCCTGTGCATTTATTTGGTGTGCGAAAACCAGTGCAAAAATTTTATCTATCTTGGTGCAAGTTTAAGTGTCTAGGAGAGTCATACTGACAAAAATCAAACTTGAACTTCAAGAGTAAGAAAGAGATGAAGAGTCAAAACAACAAAATAAAACATTTTAAGTGCATGCTGCTCCTGCTTCTAATATTATTGTTGTAACGAAGTTGCAAATAAAACTGCATTGACTCTGGTAATTGTTGACTTTTTGAATTTGTATGTGAGATGAGTTTAGGTTAGACTTGGTGAAATGAACCACTTGATTTATTACTCCAATTCCCAATCCACTATTACTTTAGATTAGAATGACACCTTGGGTTTTAAACTCTAGATTCCTTGCGAGTCAACTATTGTCACCTTTTTTAAAGACTATAACGTCGTCAGAAAGGGTGATGACCTTTTTTGACCCCATCTGGTGTACAATATAATCTTTTGGTTTTGAATCAATACTCTCTGAAGAAGAAAAAAATAATTATTGATAAAGCATTGCAGCATTATAGGATTTTCAGAATATGTAATGAGATATGGAGTGCATCTACTTAAAATTATAAATTAAAAGGTGCTAATATGTTTTCACACTTTTAGTTTTAAAAAGAAAACCCGTCTGGAGTAAAAAGTTGCTAGGGCTGAAGATACAGAAGAGGGTTCAACTTGTGAGATGGTTCAATTGGTTAATTGAGATACGGGCTAGTTAACCATTCATTGGAATGCCGACTCGTAAATGCTTTTCTCCTGTCATTTACAAATTCTACATCTCATTGTCTTATTACATTACGAACCACCACCACCACTACTATATCTCCAGAGTAACACCTTATAACCTTATCAAAATCACATAACTCTTACCCTTATACACCTTCATCACCATTACATTTTCTCACATTCCAGTGTGTGATTAGTTAAGAAAATGAGACCCACTCTAGCCAAATCTCTCTTACTAACTAGTACATGTCTTTTTAAGCTGTAATAAATCTCATCGTTTTATCATCACAAAGGGTGAAACATTATATGCAAGTGATTTGTTTTTTTCTTTTCTTAAAGCTTAAATTTTAAAAAGCAAAACCAATAAAGTTCTTAACCCATTCACACATACCGGACACAAGTTAAGATATTATAATGGGGGATCCATAAACCACGTGTTTGGTTAGGGTCAAAAGGGCCCTCATAATATTTACACTCATTGAATTTTACCCAATCCATCTTCCATTAAAAATCAAACCTCATTTTATATGGATTCGCCCTACACCCAAGGGTGTTTGAACTTTTAACGATTAGCCACTTCTAAAATGACAAGTCTCTCTATCTCTAAAGAGGACAAGAGCTGTTTTGTTTTATAATTACCCATAATGTACCTTTGTGTTACTAATGTCCATTGTATAATACCTCGCATCACATCATCATTATAAACAATTAACATCACCAATACAAATGCCATCACCATCCTTAGCATAGTAATATAACAATGTCCCTTTGTTTTTCTTTTAAATTCTTATCACAAAACAGAGAAAAAAAACATTCTTCAATTTTAAAATTTCAAAACTATAAAAACCTAAAAGGATACAAATGACCAACAAGATATATAAACCATTAAGAAGCAAAATACTTTGAAAGAAAAGCCAAAAACATTACGACTACTTAGCTTAACTCGTGCCATTAACAATTAGCAATAAACCACACGCAGCTTGTACAAATGTAAAGTGTGCGTAGTGCTGAGAGAGTGTGTCTGTGTTAAATTTGAGATTATTATTGAATTATATGCAAAGGTGATGGTGATAATGGCATTTGAATCGTAGTGGTGGTAGTAGTAATAAGACTATATGTCTGTGTCTGTATTTCTTTTCCCTATGTAATAAATAAAAAGCATAAGTCACTTTATAAAACAGCTTTTATCCCTGTTTAGTACTGAGTGTATGCTAATTGCTTAATATTGCATCGGTGTACTTTTATATGTAATAAAATTATTCTGCGACCAGGTAGGTAATACAGGGAAATAGTAGGAATTAAACAATCGTTCTTTTTGATAATGGCAACAAGTCATGATGAAATTAATTGCACGAACTCCAACCAAATCTAAACTCAAAACACAGTCCGCTTTTAAGAGTAGACTTGTTTTATAGTTTTTTTGTCTCAGAATTTTTTTATTACTAAATATTTTTAATACTTTTTCAAATTAGTATTGTATAGAGATTGGAGAGCACAGTTTTGTCCATTTGTGTAATGCATTTTATTAAAATTTAAGAAAACTTGTTGCTGGTATAAACACCAATGTGTTTATATGCAATGTAATAAATCACCTAATAAAAAAAACTCCCGTTGGCCTTTTTCCCTTTGACATTATAAGGTGACAATAAAAAAAGTAGAATAACTTTACTGAAAATTCACAAGAAAGGAGAATACAGAGTTACAATCCATCTTTGTAACAGAAGATAATTATTATACACAAAAGCATTCTTTAGAAAGGAATTTTTATTCATGACTAAAAAAATCAGCTTATTCTTGGAATTAAAGTTTTAAAAAATACTTGTCAATATAGAAATGTAAGTTACTACTAAAATCAGTTTTTCAGTGTAGCCTTATTTGAAAATTAACAATATTTTTCTCTTTTTCTAATTATATAACAAAAAACGTCCTTTCATTTAGTAATCATTTTAAAAGCGCAGTTTACCTTTTATTCCTAATTAAGCTCTAAATGCTTCAGTGATGTATATTTAGTCAAGATTGTCTATAGAATAATTAAACAGCTATCCCAGCCCCTTTAAAAATGTTAATGAAACTTAAGTGTGCATAAACTATAATAATAGAGATCATTCCAGTATCACAGTTAATACTCAGAATTAAAAAATGTAAGAATCTTGTGTGAGAATATAATAGAAAATGATGATGATGACACGATATTTGCATATGTTGTGAAAAGTGCAAAGAGAATAATCAAAACGGCATTTCCCGTTCGAGTAAAAATTCTTCTGAAGGTGTAAATGATATAAAAGTGGGATAAGGTGTAAGTCTCTTGTCACGTCACGTCATTCCACCTCTCTTTTTACACCTGTGTACCACAACTAAAGATTGAAGAAGAGTAGATAAGCCCCACTTGACTTGGTGATGAATCAAATCCATTATTATCATTATGATTATTGTTATTATTATTACATTGTATGAACTGATGCTCAATTCTTCATTGTGAATTAGTCAAGCTAAAAAGCAATGAAGTATTGGAAAATATATATATTTTCAGAGGTAATAAGAATGAATATTATGTGCGAAATAAACCCTCATCATCATCTCATCAAAAATCGACACAATTTACAACACCTGTGTGTGTGTGTGTGTATCTTGGTAAGAAGAATCCAATAATACAACTCAAGAACTTAACGGAACTTGAACAAATGCGAAATCATCTTCAATTTTTAATAATAATATTAGAACCTATGCTTTCAAACAGAGTCAATAATTACTAAGAATTCAATTGAATTCATTCAAAAGAAGAGTTTAAAATCATTTATCCTTTCTATTCATTAAGAAGTGGAGTGTATAAATGTAGTCATTTATCAAAATATTCAATTGGTCATATTCAGTAAGGGACAATAATAATAATAAAGAAATTTATTTATATACATAATATGCAATTCTCCTTAAAATGGTATTTAGATAATTTATAGAGATATAATTTAATACAAGGTATAAAATTGTCAAACAAAGTGTGATAAATTTAAACACAAAATCATTTAACACCTAAAAGGTGCAATTAATTCATTATGGAGGTTAAGTTACTTAGTTTTTAAGATTAGTGGGGCATTTTTATTCAGAGTAATACACCCCAGACACAGTTTCTCTGTACAGTGTCACCTTTGACTGACCTTTTACAATAAAAATCCTCTAATTTAAATGACAATTTCAGACGATTTGCGACAATTTTTATTTTTATATAACATAACCATCTTTTGGTTCTAACTTATCAAAATTACGGTTTTGTATTTTATGCAACCTTATAATAAATTGAGAGAGAGATGAGGTCAACTTGGATTTTATAATAGGAAAAGATCATAAATGAATGAACAGGAAGAGAGTAAGAAAAAAAAGAAAGAATCCATCTATGATGTTGATTACTGATGGGTGATGGCTGATCGTGGAGATTGTGGGTTACTTTTACATCTCGTACACAACAAACAAGTACACACGCATTATCTAATTTTTAATAATATTTTTTTTTCTTCTTTCCTAGATGTAATGCCAAAGGAAGAAGAAGAAGAATATATAATAATAATAAAAGAGATGAGTTGGCCAGATTGAGCTTTGTTAATGAGCCTCTATTGAGTAAAACAATGGGCTATCTTCTAAGTCAATTTTTTATATTCTTTGCCTCATCTTCTCTTCTAAATGTGGCTTAACCAACGAGTACAATGTATTTTTATGTATTATTATTATTATCCTCTCTTCTTAGGTATATTCTTTGCATCATCAGATTTTCTGGGGTCCTTTTTACCTTGTGTGTAGCTTCAAAGCGATATTGTTTAAAGTTTAAAACAACTTTGTGACTTTTTATATATATTATGTGCATGTTCGCAGAATAAAGTTATTTGGTGTGTGTATGGATGAGTAGTGTGTGTATAAAGTATGAGGAGGATTTTAAATAAAGGAGATTGGAGAAATATCCGATTTTCAAACAGAATTAATTGCCCACAGGATTTATTGACAAGGCTCTTTCATAAGAGAATCTTGGAGAAGAAAAACTTACAGAAAATGTTATAACAGTGAAGCTATAATAATAATAATAGTAATAGTAAGAAAATGTTATTATTATTATTCCCGTTTTTTTAATGCCAAAGCGTGCACGTCCATCATTTTCTGAAGTCAACCAAATCACTAAACCGTAACATGGCATATTGAAGCAAAGCAATCTTGTTGTATTTCTCTATTCTTTGCATTTTTAAAACACACACTAGAACATTTAGATAGGTAGCTTTTGGGATTTGATAAAATACTTTGTGTGTGTGTGTGTGTGATATTTTAAAAATTTTAAGTTTTTAAGTATAAATTGCCACTCTGTATTGTATAATCATCTTTGTTCCTTTTACTCATCCTTGTCATAATTTTCGTCATTTACTTGCTTTAAAGAGTTAACGTTTTGTACTGTATTGTAAAAAATGCTGTAATAATTGAACTTTGTTTAATCGATTGGGTTTTTATAAAGTGTAATAAGTAAATGACGAAGATTACCGTTTACTTTACATATTTTAGATTTTTGACTCTAATTATTTATTTTTTAAATGTGGGGTTAAATACATGAAAGTTTTGTAATTTACATATTTTAAGTTATTTGATAAGTAGACCCACGCGTACGTTTGTGGTTTTTAATGATTTCTTAAATAAATGTAATTTTGTTGATTCTTAAGTTTGATAAAGTTTTGATATGATTTTGTAGATAGTGTAATAAAAGCGATAGGGAATTTTTGTGTTGACTCAACTTTTACAACATGGAATGAAAACCCTAAAGGATTTCTGTGAGCTATTTTGTACTTTTTAAGAAAAGCGGATCGCATGCACTTAATTTGAGTTTCGGGAATAAAAATAATATAATTCCTTCGTACGTATATTAAGGTATTTAGATAAGTAAGTGTGGTAGTTATGATGATGGTTATATATGGTAGACTGGGAATTTTATCTGAAAGTTTTTTGATAAACCCGGCAGGCAAATAAGCCTCATCCGCTTTGTCGGATGGTCACTCTCTCTAATCTTAATATTTATAAGGTATTACTGATAATAATCTGAAATACGTTTGTGGAATTCTAAAAAACTGTTTTTATCACGTGTTTACTATCAAGTATTTCCAATTGGAATTTTTTTTCTCAATCACGAACAGTATTTCCTAAAATATTTGTAGCAGTAGTGGTTTCGTTTGCTTTGAAATGACTTGACAATTCACGTGCTGTATTTCCATCGAGTTGGAATGGAAATTCCATTATTATTTTCAAGAAATCTTCGAAAAAGGAAGTTACAATTTTCAGAACTTATATTACAAGCAATAATCTGTTATAAGAAATTTTGAGAATCAAAATATACAACTGAATGAATGCCATTCTACTTAAAACTAACAAGCTGTAGTTTTTCTTCTCCTTAGCAATCCTTCTAGATTGGGCATGCTGCACGTGGAGCAAGTATACTAAAAGAGATCATTAATTTCTTAAGTAAACTCATTAAGTTTATCTAAATCGTACAGAGAGAAAGGACAAACTAGGAAAAGTCAATCGGAAATGAAGGACTATATGAATATACTCAGTACTCAGTGCTGAGTTTACATTTCTCAGCATTTCATTAATGGATTAAAAAGGATAAATTTAATAATATTCAATCTAAACAGCCTCTCCCTTCATTTCCTTAAATTTCTTATAATTCTTGAAATTATCGTACTAATAATTATAGTAAAATAAACCAAGTAAAAAGCTCATTTACAAAAATAACATATATAGCCAATATGCACTTAAAATAAGAAGATCTCCACTACTACTCCTATAATAATACTTTACTGAAGACCATTCCATTTAAAAGTAATTACCTAAGAATATGTTTTGTCCTGTAATCTGGTGATGATGTGGTGGTAGTGGTGGTTCTGCTGCATGGTGCTATTATGTATTAAAATCAGAATCCACCACAACCATCACTACCGGATGGGACTGTGTGTATATATAGACCAAAGCAAATGAAACCATACTAAACCAAAAGGAAGTGCCATAAGGATCAGTAGTAGAATCACCCATCATCATCATCAACTATCAGTACAACCAGTGCAGAAAGGAACCCCCTATAGGGTTGACCCATTTCGGTTTTGTATAAAATAATGGAGAGTGTTCCATTCGTTTTAATTGAAATTATTAGATGAATGCGGAAGACCTACAACTGGTCCAAAGTGTCTCAAATGAGAGAGAGAGAGAGAGAGGCCTATAATATGAAGTATTAAATAGAGAAGGATACAAGTGCATGCATGTAATATTATTAGTTTGTATCCATTCCAGAAAAGAGGAAGGAGAGAAGAAACTATGTTCTATATAATTTTAACCTATTAGCTAAAATTCTCAAGTAAATTACTCCTAGTGTTCATTATATCAAAGGATTCAATGTGTGGTATTTGCTTAGTAACGTATTACTAAAGAAGGGGATGGCTTGTACTAGGATCGATACCACAGGGAAATGAAGAAACCCTCTTGGGTTATTTAGAAAATTGCATTTAGTTATTCTCCATTGTTCACTTTATTATTCTCGTACAATCGAATCAATTCAATTACCTTACTTTTGTTTTTTGAACTCACGCTCACACTTTGTTTTGTTCTTATTATGGCTTTATTAAACTTGGAAGGCTTAAGGTGGCATTTAGGTTAACTAAATACTATCTAGGAAATATGAGGATTTGCATAAAAACGTTTTTTTTAAACGTACCCAATGGCCTTTTAGAGGATGATGAGGTTTCCTCATTAAAATATAAATGATTTGACAAGACCAACTAGATTTGTTTAATTAATATTGTGAAGGAATTTTCCATTCCGTCAGACTTGAAAGTTTGTATAGAATGTTTTTATAGTTCTGTTACAAAGACACTTGGTAATGAGAAACCTTACTTAGCTATTAAATCCATTTATAGTGGCTAGACTGACGGCATGGTCGAATGGTGATAAGGGTGACAGACTTTGATCTCTACTGGAGGAAAGTTTCCGCGAGTTCCTATTATTTTATAAACTTTGAAGGTGCTATATTGGCATTTACATACTGACTTTCATTCTTGTATTCGTATATTTGGGTAGTTTAGCAGTAGTGGTGATGGTAAATTGCGTGACAAGATTGTAAGTACTTAAAAGGGTTAAGTATTATACATATACTATTAGCGAATTACTAATTGGTTTTGATAGATTATTTAAAAGCTGTAAAGGGAATCTTTTACAATTCTATTTGATTTAGTTGACGCGTGTTATAAGTTTATAAGTTAGTATTTTAGCGGTGTCTTTGTGTTACGAAATCTCCTAATATTAAGGCACATATTGGGTATGACTTAAAATAGTTTAGGTTTAGGTAAATTAAATCACCTATTATGGGCATATGGCTTTATGAAAGGAATCGTCCATCAATCCTGTTTTGGAATTTTGTTGATAATTTGTCTATTTTTGCCTACAACGAAAGGGTGCAAGCTTAAGACCCCTGAGTACCCATAACGCGGCTGATAAAGCATTCTGAAACCTCAATTGGAAAGAAGCACGAAGACAAAGTTGGTCAAAATTTCATTGTGACATTGAGACACAAGATTAATGAATAGGACTTAGCAGATCATAGCTTTATAGTTTATTTAAAGTAAGATTTCATCCATGGATATATTTGTTTTAACTCAGGAGAAAGTAAGAGAGAGAGAGTATATAGAGAGAATGAATGCAACACAAGACTCCTTCAATTCCTTTTTATACA
>JAQGAA010000200.1:0-28081 GCA_034696425.1 Isotoma viridis
AATATAATTTTCTAGAAAAGTTGCCACATTAAATTGTTAGAGTTGATCAAGAAATATTAGCATCATTATTATTATCCAAAACGAAACAGACCATGCAAGAGTTATTATTTATTATGGCATTTTATATAATTCCAGAGAATACTCTCGGTTTTTACAGCACCATGAGTATTCTCTGACATAATTCTAGTAGGCTGAAATTGTCTTCTTTTATTACGCTTAAAGAAAGAATTTGTTATGAAATCATTACGAAGTCAAAATATGTTTGTGTCTGAAAATCACAAAACAAAACAACTTGAAGCGTAAAGTCAATGGTCAGACAAGTAACTTGTTGTTTACTTGATCTTATTATTTGTACCCTTCATACTCACCTTCAAAATACCACGATCAGTAGGTACAGTGGTACTCTGGTAGTACTTGCTGTGCATCATAGGGATTTTTTCATGAACAGACGAAGGTACTAATTGAGAGAAATAAAATTTCCCATCTTAACTTCGGCTGAAATTCAATACCCAGAGTGTATACCACCGGATAATAATATTTTTAAATGTTTGATAACTCGTTATTTTATTGTTTCAACAATTCAATTTATTATTAATTAGTTCTCAGGAAGCTTTTCTATGTAAATATTTGCAACAATTAAATATGTGATGCAAACGAAGGGAATCTCTCTATCATGACATTTGTTTCTCAAAAACGTACTTGCATTAAAAAATAACCCTTTAATATGGCAAATCATAGTTTACCTTGCCCAAATATTTAACAAAATCAATATCAACAATAACAACCCTTTTAAAAAAGACATTTTAAATGTACTCAAACCATCAAAACAAACTTACCAAGGCTGAAATCTTAAGAGTTCAAAAAATGTAGTAATACTCTAAGTTTTTTACTCTTGGAATCTAAACTAATTTGTAGTAGATTTGGGTTTGACCAGCATTATAACCAGGCAGAAGGCAAACTACAGCGTAAAAACCCGTCCATGTTATAACTTGATCAAATTCTCATAAAATGAACAAGCTCAAGCTTTTTTTTCTCATATACAGAAAAACAATTGAAGATTTCCTAAAGCATTATATAATAAAGTTAAGACTCTTACATCACCATAAAAAATCTTGTAATCTCAGACGACTCTTTAACCCTGTGCAGTCTGCAGCCTGTTGTATATGATTAACATGCCGAGTGACTTCAGAAAATGCACCAATTAATTTATTCCTGTTCGTGAAGAACCATACACTGACTTTAGCACGTTGTCACTGCGTGATTTCCAAGTGCGGAACATCTATTCGCATCTGGCTTTTCAAGAGTCTGTAAAATTCTCATACGATCCATCCGACCATTATTCTTATTCCAACCCATTCTAATTTTTCACATCATCCGATCACCCAACACCATAGTTAAAGGATTTACGTTAGCGTTTTTAACTTGGTGACGCTGGTACTTTGTAAATTGGTACCTCTCTGGACATTTTGCTTCTTTTATAACTATAACGCTGAACCTCTTCTATTCTCACCTTAATTTCTATCTTTAATACAAGCTTAAAAATTTCAATTACGTTAATTTCTCATGAGAGCTCCTCCATGGCTAAATGTAAAAATTTCAAATAAATATAGAATTGTGAAATATTTTCAATTGGTTTGAGATGCTTTTTTTCACGTTTACAGTCAGTTATTGCAACAGTTTTAGTCTTAGGTCGTTGAACAATGATGGTACGAGTAGTTTAAATCTCATGTTTAGCCTCGTGATGGGAGCAATTTTAAAGTTGATTACAAAGCATAATTTCGGCTTAAGATTTTGAATGATGTAAATTGAATGTTCGTTTGATTATATCTGCAGTGCGTGCAAAAAATTAGTGCAAATGCGGGGGATTATAATCATAGGTAACATACTTTGTGATGACGATTTAAATGTCAATGTCAAGGTTGTTTCTAGGGGTTATATTTATGCATTGATTATTACTTAACTGTGCCAGGTTTTATTAAAATGTATCAAGTTTCTCTTTCACTTCACCCAATGTCAGAGATAAAGTTTTTCAAGGAGGATTCCACAATCTATGCAAACTGTTTTATTAGCGTGGTTATCAATAGATCGAGTCTGCAATTTGCATATCAGTGGTATATTATGAGAATGATACTTTTTCTCAATCGAGCAGTCTGTGTGCGTGAGGTATCAAAAACTGTAAATTTCATCTGACTGAAGGAGCATCATGATGAAAGAAGTAGGTTCTATTTTAATCAAATGCTTTCTAAAATCTAGGATGCGTTTGATAATGAAGGAAATATTACTTTTCATTTATTACGTTATCTGGTGCTCTGTAAATTTAGTACCTGGCATTATATACTGAAATTTGTAATAATTGCAATATGCAAACTTTATATAATTTTAATTTCAGTTGAACTATAGTAGTTACATGAAAAGCATTTTTTACTCAACAATTACAATTATCATAAAAATACTTAATTAGAACAGCTTTTATTTATATAAAAATAGAGGGTGTTAGGCATTTAAAATGTTAGCTGATTCCCCGGAATAGAGGAACTGGTGCCATAAAGATAAAAATGTTTACTAAGTTATTTTAAATTTTAATAATTTACACACAATAAATTGACTTGAATTGCTTTAAACTTCTTATTGAAACTTAAATGCTAACGCAAAATGTCAATAGGTTGACTTCAAACTACTTGTTTCAGGCACTCTTTCAAAAAATTTTGCCTTTAAAATAATATATCCCCTCTGGTATTATAATTAGATAGGTACGGTGGTAAATGTTCTAGGTTCTAGCTACTTTAATAAATGTTGTTTCCATGCAAAATACTTCCTATTCAAATCCTCTTAAAATGTGAACTCTCCCAATCATATTTCTTGCAGACTCTATATACCATCCCTAATTTTAATATTCTACTAAAGCTATTACTAATTCACAATCCAGTTCAAACTCTACTGCTAAAAGTTGGCTATGGGCCACAGATAACCACATAAATTCAAATTATCATATCATAAAATGTTAAAAAGCACCACCTCAAAAAGCAAAAACTACCGCAGTAGAAATATCACAATTTGATCCATATTTGAAACACATGCTAATCACGACACAACCACCACAACGTGCACAATGCAATATAATTTTTTTACCGTTTTTATCACCAACCTGACATCATCTAGCAACAACCACTGACCGGATTGTGCCTAATGTTTAATAATTCCACTACCATAAGTAAAACACAATCCCCCTGAAATGACATTCACATTGCATTACTACAATTTGTTAACCCGTTCACAATTGCATGCATCCAGTGAGTCAAAAAATACTATAAGTAGCAACAAAAGGCAATAGCCTAATCGTGCCATATCATACCACCACAAAGCATCACGGTTAACATAAAAAACTTTCATTAACTGCAAACCAGGCAAGCATTATTCCATTCCAATAATACTAATACCACCACCACCATCCAAAGACGATACGAATACCCAAACGTGGTGTACAAGCCAATAGTTGCCAGGCCATCATCTATCTAAAAAACTATACACAAAGTTCGTGACTACCTAAATGTCTTGGTTAGCTGATTCGCTATACTATATTCTACTCGATTAGGTTATAAAAACCAACTCCAGTATTTCCAGCAGCACATTCAACACTTGGCACTCAGCCGTTGAACAAGACTTTAAAAGACTGTTCTCAACATTTCCAAAAGCTAGACACTATTTTTCTCAAAGATACCTTTAGGGAAGATTAGCTTATTTTTAAAAACAGTGATATTCTTATTAGTTACTTGTAATAAAAAACATATTTTTTAAATATTTACAAAATATTAAAATCATCTTTAAAATACAATGGAAAATTTAAGTGGTCAGTGTTACAACGAATGTTGTGGAGGAACTTCTGCTGCCGACTTGGACGATCAAAGGTAATACTATGTACTAATTTTTTAATTGTTGGGAAATTTTAGAACTTAAGGCATTTGGTTGGAAATTGCAAAAAAGGGGTGTTAGCAAAAGTTAAGTAGTTTAGCGAAAATTCTAATTTAAAAAGGATGCCCGGCAGGGTTTTCTGAGACAGCTAGAGTTTTGTATTACCAAATTGAGACTTTTGTTTGAAGAGTAGTTTCAGCAATGGCTAATAAGGCAATTCACCGAAATCCTTGGAAATTACGCAATTCATCCTTTTAACATAATGTGTTTTTTGAGAGTGGTAGATCTTACATGCATGTATGTCATCTCGTCATGATTCATGATTGGCATAGGTAAGTGTCTTAGAAAATTGCACACATTTCTTGCGGTTTGTCATCATCATCATTAAGCATGTTAACTGATTGACTATGGTACAGAGGTACAAGTAAATATGGTCATTGTTCATATTGCAAAATCTTTTAAGTTTTTTTTGCAAAATTAATTAAAGAATGTTGAATGTAGCAAATTGTATAAAAACGTAGTATGTAAGTATATAATTGTACTAAAGAATTGAAGAGTAAAGGATTGATAATAGACAACAGAAAGCGCAATGTATTCTTGAAAGGATTTTAGGCTTGTGGATTACAACTTTTGTTTTTGGCAAAAGTTTGATGAATTTTGCAAAAAAAGTGATTTTACAAAGACTAGATAGCGTCTTTTGTTGCTGGTTGAAGGCAATTAGTAAAACTGGATTTAAGCTGATTTGTCAACAGCTTAAGCAGTTGGAGAAGGCTTATACTTAATTACTTATCAGTTTAAGAAGTATGTATGAATTCTATGCAACGGATCGGTTATACCGTAATTACTTTTCGGGGTCCGGGTTTTAATGGTTACGTTTCAATTCATATTTATGCCAACTATTTTTTAAGATGTGGAATAAAATCTTAACATGTTTAAAGACGACGCAACAAGGCTAAACCTTAATATTTTGCCATCTTGTCATTCACATTAAAAACTTTTTTACCATAAATTTCACCTGCCTACTTGTACATCAAGTACGTAGGCATATTTTGCCTATCCTTTCGATTATTTTTGAAGCCAACGAAAAAGTAGGAAACTTCTGTAAAAGATTACCTAGCTTGGAAGATTTTGAGCTCAAGCAACTCTATAAATGACATCATGGAAGATAGAATAATATATCATAAGATGAAGATGAAAAGGATTAATTGTAAAACTCCCAATGTAAAAAGGAAGATGTTAATTTTAGCTTTTTGGGTAAAAAGCATAATTATAAGACATTGTACTTTATACAAAAGTTTTTTTACTGGAAGTTCCAATGTTTCTCTCAACTAATTTCATTCAAAACAAACTTATTAAGATAACAAGATGCATGAAGGAAGTAAACAAAACAATTTGCTTTTATATTTCTTACATTTAAAAAAAGATTTAGCTTTAATACAAATGCTTTTACAAGATTCAAAAAAAGTCTTATTCAACCTTCGATTCTATTAATATACAAATCACGTTTATACAGAATGGTCATCTCCCCTCCTGGAGTATATTAATTTAGTACATTTGAATTTTAAAGAATCTTTAACCTTTTTGACCTCAAGTAAAAGTAGAAAATAGTATCTATGCAGATTATTGGGATTGCCAAATCCTTTTTGAATTTTGATTTGAGTTCTGCATTCTGTTAGTTCTGCTTGAGTTTTGACTTTTGATACTTTGCCAACCCAGATTGATACGAAAATCAGGTTTGGGATGCGTGTTTAGCTTTTTGATACACTCATCCAACGATCCAACCATTAACAGGATTTCACCATTCAGCACTGTCACATTTGTACTTTTTGGGACTGACTGACTTGTATGTGTATTTACTCAAGTTATCAATTCATGTTGAGCTCAAAGCTCAGGCAGACAGTATGGAATCATCTTACATCACGCTAATTTCCCAAGTATAAGAACTTCCTTTGTAATTATACCCATTTAGAAAAACAAACCGACTGCATTATTTCATTCGCATTCAACTGACTCGTTTCACCCGATTCTTGCATCAGACTATAGTAACATCTCAAATCTGGATACAACATACCCACAAACAAACATCTTATTTGAGAGCACGTTTTGCATAGTTAGACCCAGATCTTTCAGACGGAGATAAATCGAAATTTTTTATAAGCAACCAATTAAACAACCCTTTCTTTTGTTTAGACTTAACAATTTCATTTTGAGGTACAATTCTTATTAATTCAAGTAATTCAAGCTTCAATTAAAATTGCACCAGACAACTGACCGAGCTAAAAGTCATAAGATTCAAAAGATTTTACATAAATGCCGATGCGAAATCCTTTCTCATCGGCAATCTTATCAAGTAGCCTGCATTCTTAACCTACTTTTACTAACTATTACTATACACTGACTATACACAGATATATTAACAGTAAGATGTAATAAGTACACATAAAAAATTGATGCTTGTGATAATAATAATAATATTGCATTTTGTACAATCGACAATCACAACCACTAACTATTAAACTACACACATTACCTCATCCACCTGTAGGCACTGCAGTGAAGGTATGAATGGATTGGATGGAGGTCTGTATACATTGTATATGTAAATTTGACACAAAAAAGACACACACACACTCACACACATTAAGTACACACACCTATTTACAAATTGCGAGTCATCTCAATTCTCAAATCATCGTCAAAAAATCCAAAATGTTACAACAACACAGGAATATAAAACTGTTATGAATAAGATTTATATGAATAATTTACTAGAATGGTGTATCTTGTCACATGTACGAAGTGTATAGCAGAAAATGTCGAAAGTTGTTTAAATTATGGGGATTTCTCGAGGCTAAAATTTTGCGATCTTGGATTTTCTTAAGATTTCTTTGGCTCTGAATATGTTTTGTATGCTCTTAGTAAAGATGTGCTTTTAACATCTAAAAAATAAGTTTTTACCAACAACCCGAGGAAAGTTTTTAAATAACCTTTGACATTCAACACTATCTTTGTTTAGCCTTGGTTTTTTGGCACTTTACTAAAAACAAAATCTTTTGATACTAAATGTAAATGATCAGGATGAGCAGTCTTTAATACCTTAATGAAAGTAGATTTCATAGCTTATTAACTTATTAATCCAAAAGAGTATGTAAACTTTTGTTTATTCTGAACTTGGCAAATAATAAAAAATTACTTTAACCGATTACACTTCGCTTCTTTACAAATGTACAAATGTGTTTAATTTAATGGAAAAATGCAAACCAAAATACAGGTTAGGACAATAATATTCATTATCATTTCAAGCAAGTTAGCCATAAGGTTTTGATTGGTTCCTTACTTTTTTCTGTATTATTCAGTAGACAGGAATTATTGACGATTGATAATCAACAAACAAACAGTATATCTCTTGAATTTTCATGTTTTTCATTTTTTTTGTTCAATAAAAGTAAGAAACAGTTCACTATTGGAATTTGAATGGTAAACCCACTTAAAGTAATTTTATACAGTACTATTACAATAATACACAATTTTTTGTTATATATTTCTATTGAACAAAACCAAGTGGAAAGATACAATAGCATATAGTAAAACTCATCATGTAAATTATAACGTGTACTAAAAGGGTTAACCTATTTAACTCATAATATAACTTGTAATAAATCATATTAATTATTTAATTATTTGTCCTTTCGATGAGCTCACGGTTGAGAAGATTACATTTTTATATAAGGTCACACCTGTGCGTGCACAGTTGTACAAAAAATATCTAATCTGATTCTGAAGGAACTCTAATAAAGTTCTTGAAAAGTTAAAAATTCAACTCGTTTAAAAAATAAAAGTTAGATACTTTTTTAATAATTGACCTTAGTTCATATTATAATCGCTTTATCTAATTTGTTTTTTAAGTATGATAATAATAAAATGGGATAATGATAAGAATCTTTGTATCTGGGGAGTAGTATCTGTTTTTGCACTCACTTTTAAGCACCCAGAATCAATTCATTCAAGAGTCAACGACTCGCACAAGTGGATGCAGATCATATAATACTTTTTATTACAGATTCATCATCGTCATCATGCCATATAATAAAATGTGTATGCTTGACTCTGTCTCTAAAGCCTTTGAATTGACCATGACATTTATCTTTAAATGAGTTCATTCTCTTGGTCACTTGTGGTTTTTCATTTCAGTTTAGTCTCAAGCTTAATTAATTTTAATGTAAGTGTTGATTCCTAAACAGAAGTTGGTTTAAGTGAGTTTAATACAGTGAGCAATTTAATTTAAATTGAAAATTTAACTAAAGGGTAAAACTTCGGTCTACTAAGTAACCCATGCTTTGGTTAAGTACATCCGGCCAGGGCAGGGCAGGGCCAGCTTGCGTACATTATTCAGTTTAACTTGACTGAACTAGAAAATTTAAAAAAGTTATTATTTTGACATTTCAGATTATAATTTCCCCTTCAATTTTTATTACTCCAAGTAATTTAAGATTTTTGTGAGAATTTTCTGTTATCATTTCATTTAAATTGCATGATCTCATTCGTATATAATAGGATTGATTAAGGTTTAAGTTTTGCTAGTAATCTCCTTTCCCATTGGTCAATAAAGTAGGCGTGTGGAAGGTGGTGTGATGTTAAAAAAGTTAGCTTTTGGTCGCTTGGCATATGGGATATAATAAAAGCTTTTTTATCCTTCTTACTTTTTTGTATTTAGGTAGTTCGTTTATAAAGATTACGAATGATATGATACCACAACTACTATTATTCTACCATGAAAGATACACCTTTAAACTACCTGTTTCAACTCATATTTTACATTCTATATCGTTTCGTATCATATTATTGTATATTAATTATACTACGTTAGTTTTATAAAAAAAAATAATAATCATGAATGGTATTTTCCTTCAACAAGTAAAATCATATTTACTACTATTATTACTATTATTATAAACAAGCTTTCATACTTTTCCTTACAAGTGGAAAGTTTAGCTTGTTGTTTCCTTGCATGTGGTTTAAAAAAATATGCATGATTGTTATTAAAGTATCGTACCATTTTAATGCTATCAGATCAGTCAGAGACAGACTAGGCAGACGGATGATAATAATTGTAGGGTGATTGCCAGTGCCCGTTCAAATTTAATAGTTTTAAAAAAATGGCAAAGGTACCTAAAATACTTCGTGGTCGGTATTGATTCAAGAGCATGAAGATGGTCTTAAGTGCATCCAGTGCATGATGATAAAAATTGATGATGGTCAAAAAGGTAAAACTGATAGAATGCTTAATCATCATCATTTTACTAGGTAGAGAAATGACTAAACACATACGGTTGATTTCCTTTTTGTGACGTGATCCGCCTTTCATTAGCGCTTTTTAGCACTTTTTTTCGCTAGTGCAAAAGTATTAATTGAATTCTGGTGACGGATGAGCTAGAGTATATATTTAGTATATGTGTAGGAAATACCAGGTTAAATTCTTAAATTATTCCATAGACCTTGGTTATATTTTTGGTGCATTGAAGCATTCTAGATAAATATTGTTCCTTGAGATTTCAAAGAGTTCCAGTATTGCAAGTTTTGTGCAATTTGTAATGAAGGTTTGAAGTTAGTTTCTTTGGTTCAAATATCTTTAAGAATATACTAGAGACTTTAATGTTGCTCAAGGTTTAAGTACGCTAAGCTAGAATAGACGTGCAATTTTATATAGATGCAATGCAGTAGTGCAGTCAGCAATGCAATAACAATACCCGGTTGGGTAGTAGACAAACCTTTTCGGTTTGGAAAGTAGAAAGACAGAAACTGCAGCAAAGTTGGAATGGTATAAAGTATTCAATTGCACCCGTGTCCTGATGGTTGCTCACGCCATACAAAAGATCGATACCCGGCTGCTAAGGGTGAGGATAGCGGGTACATACCGGTTTTTGCTTGCTGTACAAAGATAATAATTCTACTAGCCTTGACTTTATATGTGCAATTTACAATGGATAAAGTACATTTGAGGTTTAGCTTAAGAGTTGAGAATGGATTAAAGACTTAGAGACAGTATCAAACCTAGAGTCTAGGAAAAGGTCAATTACTGCTGACATGCTGCCGTCATTCGTGCACTAAATGAATTAGTAATTGTTTTAAGGTAATTAAAAATATATAGCATTCTTAGGGGGAAAATACGTACATTATATTGCATTGTTTTTGTCTTGTTTAGGCACAATAGGGAATATTATGAGACAAACACTCATGCAAAATACAATTTTACTGGAAGTTTAATTTCCAGTCAGTAATATAATCAATAAATGACATGAATTGCCTAAAGTAGGTTGACGATTTATAGGAATATTATAGTCGTTTATAGTTGGGAGTGTATCAAAAATTGATTCAGGGATTTACGTAAAACGCGAAACAAGTATTGACGCAAAAGGAAACTTGCTATTAATTTGTAGCTCTCACAAAGGAAGAAAACAATTAAGGATAAAATGCTAACCCATGTTTAAAAAATCAATTCGGTTTTGTATAATAATCGTCTTTTAGCATTATAGCATAGATTTTTCCTATTCATTAAACCATATAAAAATGAACTTTGAAAGTCATCATTACCAGGTAGGACAGTCTAACTCTTAAAAGCAATTAAAGTGGTTTTCCCTTTCCAATTTTTTCCCATGCCGAGCCGTGGGTACATAAATAATGTTAAAAACTGCTTGAAACTGGATTTTGATTTTTTTATGGAAAGAAACTCAAACTAAGAAATAAACCTGATTAATATGCCCCATAATTCAACTATATAATCTGGTTTGAAGCAGTTTCTCTACAAAAAGTCGTAAGTGCATATCTTGTATGTTGAAATAACAGTTTTTATTTCATAATCTAAACCCTACCATTTCAGAAGACAAACAATCGATAATCTTTTGAAATATCCTCATAATATTAATGACCCACGTGAATAAATCCTGATAGATGGATGAATTGAATTGACCTCACATAAAGTATCAACATCTCCAAACAATGCAACATTACATTACTAAGTAAATAAAATCACAATGTAAATGCATGTGCAGTAATTACAACAAGTAAACACACACACGAGTCCAAAGTAATATTAAAAATCAAATATTAAAATTTACGCTTTAAATCCTTCTATTATTTACATGATACTAAACTGACAACTTTATTACAGTTTTGCATAAGTCCAATTGAATCGGCTTTGCTTTAAATTAAGAAAGAATAAATTACAGCAAAATTACAAGTTTTTTTACACACATTTTTTTCATATGTATTACTAAAGTAATTAGCAAAATGAGAGACGAAACGTAATTTGACCTAAATGACCTATTTCTCTCTGAAACTACGAGTCATCACAACTTATAACTTTAATCCAAAACTCATTCATTTACACTTACTTACGCAAGTTTCACTTTAATATCAAGTCTCATTTCAAGTTTATTTTTATTTTCAAGGTATTATTAGCAAATGCGTAAGCAAGCATGAGAAACAAAAAAACAATCATCGCATATTTGCTGTACTTTTATATTTTAACTCATTTACTAGTGAATAAATACACTGCAAATGAGAGCTTTCATTCACTTACTGCTATTTAATGAAATTATAATATAGATATCACATATATGGAAAATTTCATTACACTCCAAGTGCTAAAATATCTTCATCGTCATCATGTATAATATAAATAATAAAGATTCTTTTAGTATCTCTCTATTATTAAAAAAATAAGTTTACTGTTACAAGGTTGCAGGCAATTGTTTTTGTTAGGTCTGTCTAGTAAAACTAGTAAGCGCCTGCAGGCTAGAAGCATTTAATTTTAATGTATTTAGTGTTTGCTAGTGAAATGGACAAGATCTTAAAATTATGATTGCGTTTTCATGCAATGATGGCTCAAGCCATGTTTTATTTACCAAGCTTAATTGAGAAATTTGTAAGGGACATACCTGAATATTATAAGATAAACAAGAATAATATAGCACCTGCCTTTTGCAGTACAGTGCAAGTCTCACAGAAATCATTAAGCTTATTATATTCCTCTCTATGTAAAGCCTCTTATTAAAGTCAATTAGTTAGGAAGGTTATAAACTCTTAGTTTTTGTTAGTTTTAGTGGCAATGGGAAGGACCACACGAGATGGATTAAAGAAAAATTCCTCAAGTTAACATTATCTTACCTAGCAAGATGATAAATACTGTTTAATGTACAGAAACATGGATTCACTTTGGGTCACAATTCATGTAATCAATCAGTAGCAATAACAGTTTAGTTGCCTATTGCTGATATTGCTGAATTGAGCATTAAGTAATTTGCATGCGCTAATATGCCTAGCCAAGGGAAGGCCATAATAAAATATTATTGATCATGAGAATCTTTACTACTAGTGTGTTGTTTTCAAACAATAGACAATAATAAATTATTATATAATTATGGGAATTCTTTAGGTATTTTAAAAAAACTTGATTTTTAGTAATAATATCTGAAAAATGAGGATTATAATATCTGTTTTGTTATGTGTGAATAAGTTTAATAACAAAAACACACATGAGAATTCTAAACTAATTTTTCTATTAGAAAATTACTTCTAGTGTGTTTCCTTTATTGGTTAAGTAATAAATAAAAATCCCATCACATAAATAATCAATTTGCAATCTTGTAATGCGTAATTAATATAATTTTAAAGTTAGGAAATGTAAATTTTTACTAACAAAAGCAATTTTATAAAAAATACTCATAAAAATACCCTTACATTGGTAAAACTAGCTCTTAAATATTTCAGAAAGACCTTTAGTCGACCTCTATTTAACCCTTTCCTACTCAGATATTCCAATTTAAAAATATATTTTATTAGATTAAAAAACCTGACTACTAACGTCTTGTCGGGGTTCATACAATTTAAAATAACTTTAATTGCAAGCTGATGACTCGATTGATCTTTAAAGTCCTTGGGACATGTGAATGGAACGTGGCAAACGGCTTGTAGGTTTTGTCTCGATTTTTATTTCACTGTAGAGATATACAGGCAGCAAACATGTAAAAACCGGAAGGAGAGGCAAGTGTTTAGCGAGTTCAGAAAATTTGCCACATTAGTTTCTAATTCGGTATAAAGTTTAGACAGTTCATACACCGCAAAGCTTTCTATCGTTCAGAGAATCTAGTACAAAAGAAGGAGCGTAGTAAATTGTACTTTGAAATCCGAGAAAAATATTTACGGAAGATTTCACATGAACTCATGAACTGTTTTCTCCGAACCGGGTATTTTTCCTTATTGTATTACACATCAACGAAAGCGCTTTCGTTTCGCCACTTATAAAAATATGCTTCAAAACTCTATACCTACTTATTCTTTCCTAGAAATTTCTTGGATATAGTTCAGTCCGACGCAAAGACAAAATATCGGATCGGGTTTTCGGGTGTTTCTATATTACTTCATTATTTCCCTACTATTACTACTACTGCTTTACATTATATCGTTACTATGTACAACTTGTGCCCAAAAACATCGGATGATCAGGCCAAGTCTCACAGGATTTTACCCTCTTATAAAAAAACCCAGCCTACTATTATATATGCCCTAGATGAGAATCACCCGTTTGTATCGTGATCACTCGAATAGTGTTACATTATATGTTAGACCATTTTCCATTCTAGATTCAATAACACTCTTATTCACAAGTCCAGTGTGTAGTCATTAACAGTTTCTTCCACATATTGAATTTAATTTTTTTAAATTCCATTAGAGTACAAAGAATTTTATTTAAAAAAATTCTTTTTAACTTAAGTTTTAAAACAAATATCATTTTTTAAGTAAGATTTCCAACAAAACTAGAAAGTGCCAATGCGATCTTTGCTAGAAGTTTACGAGGAGTTCTTCATCCAAAAAAGTTTAAGAAGTTATTTAAAAGTTTGGCCAGTGCATTACATACCCAAGCCTCATATTTAATTTAAAAAATAAATCCATTGTCTCCACCCTTTTTCCAAAAGTTACTATACAATTTTAATATCGAAGGAACGCCATTCAACATCAAATATTAAATAAAAATGTTGTTCGAAAATGATCGAAGGAGAAAGTCATCTGCGGTTGAGCTGCAGGGTTCAATTGACCGGATGCATCCCGGAAGGTAAATTTTCTTCTAGAACTTGCATTTAATAGTTAAATTTTTAAAGTTTTTTTTAGCCATAAAGTATTTATTACCCTTCTCCATGCACTCTCTGCATTCGTGATTAATAAATGTTTATAGTTTAAAGAACCTTGGCATTATCATTACATTGTTGACTCAAAGAACTCGTACGATATTTGCAACGAAATTGTTTGACTATGATTAAATCATCATTATACGATGGCACCATGCAAAAAATAAAATTGCATCAGCCAAGGATGCTACTACTATAAGTAGAATTTGTAAATTGGCAGATTTCCTATTATTCCTACGTGTATTTTATTAAAAAATAAGTTAGTCATGTTATATTGCCAAATTTTCATGCTCATTATTTTATAAGTAAATTGATACGGATTGTAATAATGATATGCTATGATGACGATGAGGATGATTAAGTTTAATGTGAGGGATTTTCAATGTAAACAAAAACAAAATCTCATAATATAGGATGATGATATGAGATGAGACGATGAGAGTCTGGTGATGTATTTTTATGGCATGATACAGTTTTGCGCATTATGGTGACACCATTAAGATTTATCCAATTCTTTGTCTATGTATCATGAATCATTATCATTATGACTTATGAATGAAACTAATCAATAGATTGGGAGTGATGTAATCGATTCGGTAGTTTTTAACTACGTAAAAATAGCTCGTTTTCCAGGATATAGATCCAGAGGTAGATAGTTGCAAAAAATAATAAAAATGTGCAATTTTAGAGAATAGTATACTTAATAATATTTATAAACAGGGATAGGACAACCTTCTAAGAAGTTGTGAATTGGATATTTCTTGTTTAAAGTACGACTCATATATATATAATATGCATTCATAATAATAATGAAACAAATGAATAAGAAGTAGGAGTTTATAGCCAGAAGTCAAACCACAATAGCAATCCGACCCGACTACTTTTTTAAAAGCCAATGCTTGCAAAAAGATTCTAATGTATGAAGGTGATCGGGAAATCCCAGAGGTTTTGATATATTGTTTTGGTTGTACTCAAGAATTTTCCATGTCCTTATGGTATCAGTTTCTTCTTCTTTCTTCCTAGAGCTTTAATTTACTCTTGATGAGTGTGGATCTGTGAAAAACTTTAAAATATTTTTCGTAGTTAAAAATTACATGGGAGATTCCTTTTCTGGAAATTCCTTTACAATAATTATCATGGGTTTTTTTCTTGAATCGGACCATACTGAAAATTACTGAAGGACATGCACATTTACGTCACACTTGATATCTTTATAGTCATCTAATACAGATGATTAAAGTTGTGTAACTTTTAAGAATACAATTCAAAGTTTTGAGGTTTCATTGTCCTATATAGGGTCATTGAATTCAGTAGACATTGATTGTTGGGTTGTTTTAAAATTGTTACATAATTCAGGTAAGAAACGGGAATCCCCATAATGGATTTTAGTCTTACTACGGGATTTATAAATTTTTTACAAGTTTAGTAAAAAAAAAAAGTTCTTATATTGACCAATATGGCTTCTTTAATAAAATCTCTATTCGGAGAAACCTGACGTATTTTCCATTGATATGCAAAGTGATTACATAACTTTTCTTAAAATCTATCTGCAAATTTCATACTAAAACAAACTTCATTACTTCACCACTCCAAGAATAGAAGAACATAAAACAGATTCTATTCTTAGAAAAATTACCACAACACCTTAAATTGATATACCAAATATCCTAAAGCAGAACACGATCCTTTATAAATAAATGGATCATAGAAAGTGCACCATCCAAAGTCCACAGATAGGTCATCACATTATTCACAACGAATGACCTGAAAATAATGCATAATCAGTACCAGACCTTCAACTAGGTGCAAAGGTAGAAAAACAATTTCAGATTCCTCTAAAAACATTTACCTAGTTATAATGAACCAAGGCAAGTAGAGTGATAGGTAACAGTCAAAGTCCATTCGATTCAGGTCTCTAGCCTACCCTATCAAAGTCCACTAGATTCAACAATGAAAAGAACTTCGTACACATAAATTGCATTACATTTTAAAGCATTATAATAACATATAATAATCCAATAGTAGTAGTAAAAGCAGATCTATCTATCTTTTAAAAAATCTTACCTTCTTCAGATTCACAACCACAATAGACAAAAAATGATAATAATAATAATTCCTATATGTAAAATCCATTAGACATTCTAAGCCTAAATTGTTTTGTTTATAATCTTACCCGTAAATGTATACACTTAACCGCTGGGGTTGGACCAAAAGCTGAATAACAAAGTATTCAGTAGTAGTAGTAACAGTGGTAAATAAATGAGAAACAACAACGTATAAGATCTTGGGGTTTTTTATTTATCAGATTCTTTAAAAAGGATAGATCTAACTACACAAGTAACAGGTAACTCAGGTGGATAGTTAACTAACTCTAACCTCTCCGCATATGATTCAATTCATACACATGCATATGATAAATACATATGTGAATGCACAGGCATGTTATTTCATGTTTGCATGTATAAGTACACTAGGGTTGTTAAATTAATAGTTAATGGCTAAAAGTATTTCACTACTAGAACCTTTAGGGTACCCATACACAATTCTTTTTTAACAATCCTTCAATCCTCTGTATGTTCATGCAACCTAGTCAGTCTTGATCAAGAAGCCAAGTTGAACAAATCTCATAGACCAAAACAGAAATAATAAGAAATTCATCATATTACAATATTTAACACTGGGATATACACACAAAAAAAATAAATTTGAAAAGAAAGCATAATAATATTTGTTAAAGAAATTTCACATTTGAGTTTACTTCAAATCTCTTGAATTCCAACCCGATTTTTTTACGCTATTGACCAATAAATAGTTATATGAAAACTTGACAAGAATTGTGATTGTAGTAAATCTCATAAATTAAAAGTGAAATCCCTCACACTTTCAATAAGTTCTTTAATTTACTACTCTGCTTCTTACATATTGGAAGTTGTCGTGTGTATCTGTGCTGTTTTGTGGACTAGGAAGTACATAATTATTTCAAATCCATTCATTCAATTCAAATTTATAAAATCTGCTTGTACATTATTATTACACGTACATTGTGCAAAAGCGACTACTACTACTGACTTGATCTCTTTGGCTCGGTCTACTAACTTTCACTTTATACAAAACATAGTATACTTCGATATATATACCTAATATAATAATATATATTATAAGAAATATCAAGAAAATTTCAAGACCAATTATATAACCAATAATTAAAGTAAGCGTTAGTTACGGCAATATTTAAAGAATTGTGATTTAAATTTAAATTTCATAAAAATAACTCTTATTTTTAAATTAAATTTGTGACGACATCCATGACACTAAATTGAAATTATTTATATTCTGGATTCACATCAACAACTTGAGACAGTTTGTTTGGTTTTGTGAGTACTTAACAAAGAATTGGAGGAACCATTCCATGAAGGTTTTGTGATTTTAGTCAGGTGATACAATACAATAGAAAGGGTGCCTTCGGCAATTTGTTAGCTATTCAGCTTATTAGCGTGCCCCAGAAAGTGTCAATAAACAACTTTACTCATTTATATGATTAAAATAAGCTAAATAATTAAAATTGGACACCCTGGAGTTAAAAAATATTGATTTGTAATTAAAAATCTAAATTGTCATTTGATGAAATAGATTTCATCAAGCTGAGCTAAAAGATTAAAATCCCTGTTGGTGGAGCTGAAAGGCCTACTTTTTAGGCGACTTAGAATTTATAATAAACCCATGTTACTAAATCTTTACTTTATTCAACACTTAAAGCTCAAAGGCAAATGGACTTGTCTAGAATTAAATTATATTTGATAATTAATCAATATTAGAAATTCACAAGTACCTCTACCATTACCACCACCGATATCAAATATACCAAAAAATAGTCCTTATTTTGCTCAACTACCCAATAGCCAGTATAATAATAATAAATAAATAAAATAAATAATATATAATTTAATTAGGCTTTAGCTAAGAATAAAAATTAATCAGTATTATACCTACATACTTATTTAGACTGTATTTAAACAAGTACGGTGAAAAAAGTGATAATTTTACAGTGCAATCGTCTCATTTATACTTAATAGTCAAAATGCAGGATTGGATGTCTTCTAAGGCTGTTCTGTGGTAAAATAAGTTTAACTTTGAACAACTTACTTTTAAGAATTTTAAGAGCCGGTATGCATTTCTGCAAATAGTGCAAGAAATGCTGTTGAAACCTTGATAAATAAAAGTACTAACGTATAGCTTAATAGTGTTAGTTGACACTTGACGAAATACCTTAACTAGAATAGTTTTTTTAACCTGTATCATCTTAAAAAAATAAATTTCTGTATGAATCCATTTATATTATATAAGAATATAAAATGCCACCATCATATCATACTATGCATTCCAGCTAGCAAGAGTGATAGTAACCACAAAAGTAGGTTTCTGGGTTTAGTTAGCTGGACTTCTATTTATTGAAATGGAATTGGATAATAATATATAAGTTGTCTGTAACTTATTGTTAGGCTTGTCCCCTCGGATGTACTTAATCGTCTTTCCTATCTAAAAGTCAGAGACTGAAGTTGACATTGACAGTTAACAGTCATCGCCATTAACATCATGCATGCAGCCATTCGGTTGGGATGCATGGCTTGTTATAGGGATAAATCATGTGAACAGGGAATGTTCAGCTTGTTAAAGCTTTCATGATTTCTTATTCTATGTATACAGATTTTGGCTCAGTATCATGTTCCTTTTACTCAAGTAGACAAAAATACGAAAGAAATTCTTTCTTTTAATAATATTATCATCTATTAAGTTCCTTTTCGAATTAAAGTCATGTTTATTTTGAATTGGACTGCCGAGTGCATAGAAATGTTATGTAATTTTGTAATGTTATGACCAATGTGCATAATACTGCATTGCAGATGCAGTGCAATTATGCAATCCATACCTATATATCTTAGGCAAATAGGATAATATATATAGTATAAGTTATTTTACAATCCAAGCTGATGCTCTATAGTACTTCACAAAATTTTCAATTCCTTATGTATAGATGCATGAGTGGGTCGTGTCTAGACTTTCATAAGATTGCATAGGAAACAGAGAGAGATCCCGGAAAAGAACGAATACTATTACCTGTATTCACTTATATATTATCCATGAATTATTCAAAGTAGAAAATTCATTTTGAACCTTTCATCTGTTTAGTAAAGTGTCTAATAAGTTGCAAATAATGAAACTTGACTTAAGACATAAGTAATTTATTGTATGTATACAACAAATGAAAAAATCCTCATTAGCAAATGTTAATTTTAGCATGCAGGCTCCAAACTTTAATTATAACATTTTAATAATTGTTATCCAAAATTAAAAGTTTGCTGGATATAAATCTTTATAATGGTTTAGGATGACAC
This sequence comes from Isotoma viridis, assembly GCA_034696425.1. Lineage (NCBI taxonomy): Eukaryota > Metazoa > Arthropoda > Collembola > Entomobryomorpha > Isotomidae > Isotoma > Isotoma viridis. The sequence continues at coordinate 19,487 of JAQGAA010000200.1, forward strand.
TCAAGATATTTTATAAAAACATAAACATTATTATCACAATCGCCTTCTCATATTCTTTCCTGTCTTAAGTCCAACTGCCTTATAAATCTTATCATGGGTTCATGTTAAAAAAGTCTTGAGTTCAATACTATTAAAATGTTACATTACATAAACTAAATACTGAAAGTATCTGTCAATTTTAGTTTCTATTCTGTTTGTAAACATGCAAAGCTCTCGTGTTAAACTCATGTAATGAAATTTAATAGTCAATGTAGGACGAAATTTTTAAAATTTTTTTAATCTTTGAAACTTTGAATGGAATGAATATGGTGTGACATTATCAATATAATGAATAAAATTAAATTGTGTAAACTTTGCACTTGAACTTATTTCCAAAGTACAAATTGTCTAAGGTCACCCAAATAAAAGCATTCTATGAATCTTAATCATTCTAGCCTTTAGTAGGTATTCTAAAATCTCAATGGAGTTGCTAAGTCCGAGCAGTAGGGACATTGATCTCTCCTGCTATTCTAATAAACACAAGCTGCATGACTTGGAATTTTGCAACCATATTACTTAATGTAAAAGAGCACGTCATTGGAGACCAAATTCCGTCATTTGATATCGAACCATAAAGAAATTACTCTAACTTCCAAGTGATTTTAATTTTGATGAATAAAATACCGACCCACACTCGTAATAAAATGATATCCTTAGAAGAAAGCGTTTAGAGAAAAATTGATGATTGTTTGATGAAACTAAAGTTGAACCTTTTAACAATAAAAAGTATGTTTCAAAACTAAAATTCATCCTATTGGTCGACAAAAATCATGCCATATTCTAATTCTTGATAGTTAAGCTACTTGTGGTATATACCCGATGAAATATTGACATAAATCGATCGTCCGATTCCCCAGTAGTAGGAAAGTTATTGCCCTGTTGGGTTCATTTTTTTGGTTTTGAGGTTCGGCTCATCCAACCTAAAACTCATTTCATGTGTATTGCTAGTTACTGCCTATTTTATTTTCTGTTGTCGTCAATCATTAAATATTTATAGTTTTTACATTGTGTAGAGTAAACATATCCATAATTCAGGTAGCCTGACTAGTATGATATGGATATAATTATGATCAAAACTGTTGGGGTTTAATTAGGCATTTAAAATTAGGCAATTAAATTTATCAACTGAGAAGAAGATTAAAAATTAGGGACTAAATTATTAAAATATCCATTACTGGAATACGATGGATTTTTCCTTGCCTTCGTCTGAAATTATATGTATACTTTTATACTGATAAATGTAGGAAGCAATACGAACTTTAGTATAATTTCTGAGAATTGAGATTCTCTATCTTTTAACTGTCTATCTTTTCAAGGATTTCCAAACCTCTTAAAAATGTTATAAAATATTAAACTTTCCTGCTAAATAATAAATTCTAAGACGCTTACGAGTAATTCATATTTTTATTATGATTCTAAAATGTCCAAATGCATTATGCATTCGCTAATCCTAAGTTAGACTTAAGCAGCAAACTATGTTCGTTCCTGTGTATATTAACAGTAGTTAACGCCTGAAATAACAAAAATAAATTTTGTTAGGAATTAGCTGTCATTTCAGCCAAAGTCAGTGATTTGGACAAATACGATGTAGGAGTAAATTAATTCAAAGTCCACTCTAATTTGCATTTGTACATGTTTATTTAATCCTCTTGATAAAATAAAACAAAATATTTTCAAGCGTTACACAATCAACATAAAATTTATAATGTACCGAGTATCTGATTTTGTTCATTATACTTCCCATAGTCTCAAGCTCATAGCAAGTTCCTTGACAAAGATAGGTGGGACAGGGTCGAATTCGAACATTTCCAGCACCAAGTCACGTAGAGACCCTTGAGATTCTAGAATAACAAGGTCTCTGGTTAGAAACAGTGAGAACTATGTCCCACCTCTATCTCATGTATAATTATTAATGTATGCTTTTGACTTTTATTTGGCTTTGCAAGATAGATAATTAAAGATATAATTTTAAAATTTCAAGATCATTTAAGGTCAGATAAAATTACAAAGCAAAAAAACTAAATCCTGGTTAAGGTTCACCTTCAATATATAAATATGGCATGTCATTTTAGGAAAATTCCGTCAAGTATAACCTGAATGAAAATATTTTCCTACAAGCTAATATCACACGCAATGCAATTGTTTAAATTTTAGTGTTATTTATCCTTAACTCATAACAATGGGATTCATTATTAAGTTAAAAATTGTTGAAATAATTACCAATCTGAACTTGAAAATTTATACAAATTTTATTTTATTTTTACAGTGGAACTAGATCATCAAATTGCAACGGGGCAAATAATGGTCGAAGGAAAATGTCTCGATGGGACCAATCGGAACCCAATCACTCAAATGGAAGTCTTCTTTCAACAATGGAACGATTTGTTCAAACCGTAGATGACATGAATGAAACTATAATGGTTCCTTGCCGATTGATGGACTTGCAGTTTGATGAATCGTTGAAACCCGTTGAGAAGGTTGTTTCGAATAACTCAAATATGGGAACAGTAGCAGGACCCGGAGCTGCAGGCAGCAAAAAGGGTGGAGAAAGAGTTTTGTCGAATTTGAATGGAGTTGACCTTTATCAATTCTTCACTGTGCTCAACAATATTAAGAATGACCTCATGTGGGGGCATAAACAGCAACAAGCCGCTCCTCCACAATTGCAATCCATGATTCCACCACCTAATCAAGTTCTTTCTACTTCATCATCCGCCGCATCGGTTATCAGCGCTGTTAGTTCTAACGTATCTTTGTCACAAGTACCTCAAGCCCCGAGTACCGAGGTTAAGGGTCATGCTCGAAGGCCTTCAACTGTCTCTACTGCTTCTTCTACTTCCGCTAGTGACACTGGTAAGTTCTCGTTCTAACTTTAAAAGAAAAAAAAACTTCTTCAAGTTGTAATATCTTCTTATCTTTTTCATTACATTATGAACCTACCTTTGACTTCAATCTTTATCTACCAAAAGCTATTGAGCAATCGTATCTCAAAATTTCGCAAGATTTATAAAAGATAGAAAGTGAGTCCAGTTTTATTAAGATAACTTAATTGATAATTCTGCAATTATGACTCGCTAAATGGCAGTAAGGGCAATCACTTTTACATTTCTTATTGAATCCTTGGCCTTCTTATGCTTCGTGGGTCGAGTCGTTAGCTTAGTTAGTTATTATGCGTGCTCATCGTTTTTCCCCTTTCAATGCCAAATCCATTGTACCAATTAACTACTATCAAAACAGTTCAACATACTATAATGATAAAGTAGATAATAATATTATCAACTTCAAAAAGATTTTTACTCATGATTATAATTTTGCCTTAATAAATAACATAATATTGATTATTTATTTAATTCTATAGAATTTTCCGAATTGAATGAAGACTCTGGAGTAGAAGCTGAAGAAGAATACAGCCAATCTGTAGCCGATACCTTCCATCACCATCTTAGTGGACTTCAACAATGTTTGTGTGATCTGACAATAGCTGCTGAACATGTCACCACTAGATATAATAGTGCTGTTGGAGGAGTCAATTTATAAACGATTCTTGAATAATAACTTGTAATAATTTCAAATTTAAAAAAACCCTTCGCCTATATGTTTAATATTATATTGATTCAACCATATACCTATATATATATTAATTACTTTAAATTTAACTCTCAAAATTGTTATCAAAAAGCTGTTTCAATTCAATAACGTACTACAAGTAATAATAATTTTATTATTACAATAATTAGCCTTATAAATTAAAATACTTAAAATATTTAGAGCTGAATGTCGATCAAATGGATCTTCGTACCAAAAATTTTGTTTTTTTTTTGCTAAATAAAATCGCTGAATTGTATCCACAATCTATATTCTCATTACCACAAACCCACAACTTTACCATTAAATTAAGTATACTTCAGAGTTATGCTATACATTTATCATCTTACCTGCCATTGATATTTTGTATCTATTTAAAATCTCGGGAAAAAAATGATTATTGTGTTTGATTCGGACGGTAGACTCTACTATATAATTTCATCTCATGTGTATTTTATTGTTTTGATCACTAAAAATTTGTAGCAAATAGTTCATGAACTCAAATGTTTTTTTTGGCCTCTCTCTCCTTCACTCAAACTCATATTATAATAATAATGTAACCTATTAAATATGACACCACAAGCCAGTTTGTAAGTATTATTGATACACAAATAATATATAAAATAGTACCTGTGTACTTATAACTACTTACCTGTGTAAACTACTAAAAAACCTTATAGTAGTGGTGAGTAGAAGAGAATTAACAAGATTTATAAAGACTTTTTATGTTTAATGATCAAAACATTTAAATATTAGTTACATAAAGTATATTTGATTACCATGTATAATTCATACCATTATATTATACTTATCGTACACTGACTTGTTTATATTTTAGTTCAAAGTTGTGAACGGTTGTGGTCTTACTATTTAGCATTTTTGTTGTTCAAACGTCCTAAATTAAAATGTAGGATGAATCTTGCCGAAATTGTTATAGGCAAACACACACACATGTACGTGTAGGATGTAATAATTCTGTGACAAATCTTAATTATTAAGTTGACAGAGCCAAAGGCTAATAGGTATTGTTGATCATTTAGCTAATTATTCCAAAAACTGATTTGATGTTTAAAATTTAAAAATAAATTGGTCTTTAAAGTGTGTCTTTTTTGAAAAAAACCATTGACTCCTTTACAATTTCAAAGTGCCTGAAATATATTTGTGAATTACTTAATTTTTTTTTCTCTGTAATTTTTCACAATTCTATTTCCTCACTGATTATATAAATACTACTATTACTATTGTACTGTAATATCTGAGTAAGCTATTTTGTTTTTGCATGTCGTTAGTTGGTGTAAGCTATTATTACCACAATTCCCTTACATAACATTCGAAAAAATGTTGTACTTTTGCAAATTCTTTTTTTATGTGTTCCATCTGAATACGTTAGGAAAGTAATTCAAAAACCAATTTTTTTTCTATTGTCATTTAAGGGAATAGGAATGGAATGATATTCGCTATTGCACGGCAGGAATTACGTCGTTATATCTGCATGACTGTATATTTTGTGATGTGGTGATCTAAGAACTATCTCATGAATTAGAAGAATTAGATCGCTATTATTATACTTTACGCTATTACTATTACTATATTACTATTATAGTAAATTACAGGAGGTGTATGGGCTTATGGTGTTTTAGGACGATGAGCTATTATTATAATTAATTGTGAAACTACTACAATAATATTAATTACTTTGATAAGAAAAAAAATGGAACTGGGAAAATAATATTAAGAAGGTAGTAATAATAATATTATAATTCAATAATCTCATTTATTTGAGAACTCTGAGATGATCTTGATCAATCTCAGATAGGGAAAAAACTGACTTGACTTTGTACAACTTTATTTGTTTGTCCATGTTTCTTTGCTACTGCTAATACTACTCTCTACCACTACTGGTATGAATATTTAAAGAATGCCGATTTATTACTAAATTACCAATAATGACAGGTGAATAAGCGCATAATCACAATCAAAGTCTGTTTAGAATACAAATTAGATATATTGTTATTATATTATATTGAAATATTATGATTTGTGATCGTGAGTCATATATGTGTGCTATAGTAATTTAGTAATGAGTAGATTTAATGGTTTCTTAAAGTTGTAACATTCTGAATGAATTTAAATTCTTGAAAGGAATATTATTGTCAAAGTGGTTAAACAAAAGACGTAGAAGAAGGATTATCGATTAATTGTGTAATAAAAAAGAAAAATGTGGGTGGAATTATGGAATTAAATGCCCCGAACAATATGATAAAAGAAAATACTGTTAGTACCTAGTAAATAATTAATGATTAGGATATATATTATGTAATATTATTGCCAATATGAAACGATGAAGCAATGAAAACGTAAAGACGGGTGGGATTGTCCACTTACTAAATGTATTATGTTCGTGTGTCAGTCTGAAATCCGTAAGAAATATTAAATTATTTGGTTCAGTTGTCTCAGAATTAAATATTTTGTTTGGTTGTAGTTTCATTTATTTTTCATATTACATTTTTAACCGAATCATCAATAGAAACATTGATTTTCAATATAGAATTTGGTTAGTATGATTACGCTTGGCTTTCTTTGGTTATTTTTGAGCTTGAAGTTAGGCCAAGTTTTAAATTAGGGTATTTTGTCTGCATTATACCTAGCGAGTATTATTAAGTGTATAGCACTATCTTAAAAAGCAATACTGGAGAAGTTTTTAAAATGAACTGAATTTTACAATCAAATAGTCTTCCATAAAGCTCATTTTTCAAATTGCAATATACCTAAATAACAATGACATAGAATTTTCAAATTATAAAAATAAGTTAAGAGGTGAAAGTTGAAGAAACCAATTAGCCCAGAAACTATTATAAAAGAGTAATTGCATACAAAAAAACCACATAAGTTCTTAAAAACGTAACGAAGGGCATGGGCATGCGCATGCAAGCAAAAAAATTAAGTCCTGTTTTAATTTAAATTTTTGTCTTCATTTGTATAAAAACCATTGTATAAAAAAATTTTTTAATGCTAAAAATATTAAAAAACCTTAAAAATGTTGAAAATGTCAAATGTTTTTATGTTACACACATACAACTTCTTCAACTTCATTCTGGCAATGACTACCTAGCCCTCACAACTCATTTTTATAGAAAAGTTAAAATCATTTTTAAAATGATAAGCATCAATAGGAATGACTCATTTAAAAAAAATTTAAGTATTTAAAGTCTTGTAGCCTAGACTAAAACTAAAACAAAATTTTTGTCACAGTCGCTAGAGAAAACCCGGTACATAGAAGTTGAACATAGTTAATATGATTAGAACTGATACAACATCGTTTTCTTTACAATACCTAATATTAAACTTTTATTTTGTCTGATGAAGAACCGGTCACTGGTGAGAAATACTTTATTGTTATTTATACAAAAATGCATTATGTGAGAAACATAAACCAGATTCATAAACGATTAACTTCTACTATGAATCCTTCATCACGTCGCTTTACACACGGCCACTTAATAGGCTAACCACAGTTAGTCATAAACAAAATTACGATAAAAATGATATATTTCTTGATAGTAAACAAATTTGATGACTAGTACTCAAAACATTATAACAAAGCTATAAAAAATTCAATAAAATAAACAATTTCTATTCTTATACAACCCCCACCGATGCATTTGTTTATTTCAAATTTTTACAAAGGATATCCTTGAACTATCTTTTTAAAGTTAAAGAGTTACACTTATAAAACTTTGGAGAATGGAAAACATTTTTTTTTATTACTTTTCAGATTACAATTACAATTCGAGTTTAATTTTTTTATAAAATTATTATTGATGCTGCCATGCCATAATTTGCCATTTGCGGTTTTTGAATCCCTCTACGCATCATAATTTTGTTTGATTGAATTTTGTACTACTGAATAAGATTTCGAACGCAAATTTCTCTTTTAAATTACAAATATAAATGAAAAAAATTCCGTGCAGTTAATAAAGCTTTAAAAAATGTACCCATATATACTAATTAATAATTACTAAAGGTTAACTGAAGATTAAAAACAGTTATATAAACTTTTTATCCACAGCATACACAGGTGTGTTTACTCTATCAAAGGTTCAACTGTACTAATAGGATTTTTTAAAGGACATGTGTAAAACTACAATGTATATAGTTTAATAGTTTAAGTTAATCGGCATTAATAATACTGCGAAATTGCCTGTAATAGCTTCAGACATTGAAATGATAACACTGTAAACTTATTGTAGTAATTACACACACACACACACAAACATACATACATACTTCCTTCCTTATAAGGAAGTAAAGGGTATGAGAAAAACTCCAAGGGCTGAGGCAGAAACTGCTAACTTCTCATGGGAACATAGAAACATAAAGTTAGTTTAAAATTTTACAACTTTTAAATATAGCGTGTAAAAAAGAATGAGAATTGGAATGGAATAAAATACAAGCAAATACTTCATTTTGTTCATCAACTTAATAATATTGTTTTGTTGTTGTTGCGTAAGAGATATTTTCTTACTTGGTATTCCTTACTATTCTCAATCGTTGCATGTTTTTTCTTAAAAAGTATTTCAAAGTGATGAGCATTTTTTACTGTACAACTGTTTTTGATTTTATTACCAAATTATTCCTGTAGAAAAATAAATAAAAATGTTTCATATACAGTAAAAATGATCTTGATCTATGCGGTCTGTTAGTGAAATATATATATACCTTTGAATGATTGTGAATTTGAACCACATATGCGATTAAAGTAATGATAAAACAAACAATTTCTCAGAATAAAGATCTCTCATGATTAAATTTTATTAATTCATTTCCTCATTATCCGCACAAAGTTCATATTATTTAAACATTCATGATAAATACGATAAATAACATATAATATTATACGGGTGTGGAAAAAATCTGCAAACGTACAAACGGCGTTTGTAGGAATTTTGGGAAAATTTTCCGGGATTTTCC
>JAQGAA010000201.1:0-28059 GCA_034696425.1 Isotoma viridis
GGTTGTATTTAGGTTTGGTGTGGGATGTGATGCAACTGAAATTGAATCTTGAACTAATTCGCCGTGCTTAAATTGAAAATGGAGAATTACCTCCATGATTCCTTTGAGTAGGAGGCTCATAGTTCTACCTTCGGTTTGGACTTTCTACTTCCTATATAGTCACTCTTGGTAAAAGAATCTTGTGTTCAATGATGATGATGATAATCATGATATGGATGATGATGAGAGTGGTCTAGTCTAGTGATAAGTAAAAGTATGAAAAACTAAGATGAGTTACATTTGCCTTGCTTTGCGCTTCCCTTGATATCCATAGTATGGATGAGCTTGTGTGTCGTGAGTTAATATATTACATCAGAATGAAGTAGGATGATGATGAAGACGGAGATGAAGAAAGTGAATCCTATATCTAATCAGAAATTGAGTGAAACGAAGCCAACTTCTTCTTTCTTCAAGAATCAGATGAAATGCATACCCCAGGGTGTTGTTTTACCTCGCAGTTTTTTTCTTTTTCGTGCACCACCTTGACTTATATTTCTTAAGTCTCATGGTTTTTACTATGAGTCTCTGAGCTTATATATTATCTGTATGTAATAATGGCAATGGCTCATGCCTCTACCTCTGTATGGTGTCTACCCTTCGTTGACTCAAGTTGGTCCCTTTTCATCCATTTATTTGAACGTCAAAGCCCAAAATCAATAAATGATTGTCAATTTTGATTTCGTCACCATCACCATATTCACTTTTACCATGTCTGTGTAACATTCCAGCATGAACTAGCTCTTTTTAACCTTTTTTCCTTATTCAGCGTTCTTTATCTCGTTCTAGTGACGAAGGATTGGTAAAAGTTATTCAGTCACTAAGGAATACTTTCTCTGTTATACAAACTGAGTAAAAGTCTGAAAGTGAAGAATGACTGTTTTCCCCTGAATCTACTTTTTTCTATCTACCCTTCCTTCTTCGCTTGACTATTTGGATTTGATCTTGCAAGCAGATTTAGCTTTCCTCAAACTAATATTGTAGAAGGTGTGTGTACGGTGTGTTGGACTGCAATTTCTAAATCTAAGCTGAGACCAAGATTGTGGTTGTGTCTTGTGTATACGTACGTACCCGTCTATCGTGGCTAGGGATCAACTACTGCAAAGACATGGAGTTATGTCATATAAAGTGTTAAGGGTATGTGTTCATAGTTACAAAACCTTCTTGTCTTGTGGTTCGGATTTTGGGTTTGTTTTGTGGGTGACTCGTTTAAATAAAACCCTTTTCCTTCAATATTTTACTGATATGGTGGGATGATGAGTTGTATATGGTTGAATTCATGTCAACTTCCAGTCTTTTATGCGACCTTCGATCAATTTCTTCAACATCTATAGCAATATAATGCATTTTACAAGGAAGCGCAAATCGTCTTTATAAAAATCACTATCTTCACTAAAACGGTTGAGGTTTGCATAGAATTTGCTATATGTTTAGTAGCGTTGTCTTGTACTTTATTGGAAGTAGTGTAGTTTATGTAAGGAAACCTCAAAGTTCTTTTCGTATAAAATTATTGCATCGGATTCTGGATTGCTTTTCTAGAAAACTCTTTTTGTCACGGCTACTCGGCTACCAGTACTTTTTCTAATTCCCTGTAAGGTTTGTTTAGTTTTGTTGGTCTTTAACCCTTTTTCTTCTTGTTGTTTGGATTCCATTGGATTTGAGATGACTTTTTTTGTCCCGAATGACTTTTGGCTTTGAAGATTGAGAGGAAAGAGGATATATATAATAATAATATATGAAGGGACAACAAGAGATCTAAAAAGTAAATCAAGTCAGTAGCCATAGCCATGACGTGAGGGCCGATTTACTTGGTAACTTGCTTCTGATTCTTGATTCCAGCCCTCTCCTTGTTGACAAATGACTTCGTCTTCCAATTTACTAAACTAAACTCCTTAGACTTTCAAAGAGTATTATCATCATCATCCTCTTCGTCCTCGTCATCATCATCTTATGTCATGTAATCATCCCAAGTCACTTCTTATACATATTCTTAGTTGTTTCTCTGCTCCTATACTCCTATATATAAAATAAAAAGTGGAGTTCAGTATATGACCTGTTTTTCATCTTAATAGTCTTTGTAATTTGTCCATTCAATTGATATCCTACATGGACAGTTAGCTTAGTTAGATTGACACTTACTCGCTCAATGTCACTAAAATTGGGATGGACATACGTAGAAGAGAAAGTAAGGGTAATGGCTCCCAGTTTCATCCTTAGTAGTGTAATATTGGTCCGTAGTAGTCGATAGTATCCGTATGTGTCAGCTCAGTTTTGCTCTGATGTTATTATTATTATCATTTTTTTATTATTACTATTATTTTATTACAGCATTTTGGCAACTTCCTATATTTTGAAGCTTGTGGGATTGCGTTGAAAAAAGCTATTCCTATGATGGGTGCTAGTTAGTAGAAGCTTTTAATGGGATCTGTCCACTTGTCTTATAAAAGGTCAAGCATGCTCTCAACTCGATATTAATACCAGTTTCTAAATGTCAATATGCCACAGGCATAATGTAGGAAGCAAATTCTCCTTCTTTTTATTGAGGCTATTGCTTTAAATAAGATTGTTTCTGCTTGTGCTTTATTTTATTTTTATTTTGGATGTAGCAATAAATTTGCACTATCTCTTGTGTCCAAGCTGTTCTTAATGCTTTTTACTACGTTCGAAAGGAGATTGGCTCATTTCACATTTCACATACGGATTAAAAGCATTGGGGACCGAACCATGGAACTAAGCTGTGTAATATTTATTGAACATGCTTCTTATGTTGAGTTGTAGCATCAAAATGTGGTTTTATTTTAGAGAGCTTAAAGCTAGTAGTTCTTGAGTAATTGCAAAATAATTAGATATTCCAGCAATTTATTCAGCAGAGATGCATTCCTTGGGTAATTTGTAACTTGGGTTCAGAGAAAACAGGAATTAAATGCATAAATTGCTGTGGTTAAGCCAGATTTGAGAGTATTTTGACACCTATGTGGTGAGAAGATGTAAGATTTATAAGATGAGTTGTGTTTAACTTCAAAGAATGAGACAAATAGACAAGCAAAGACTTTTGAATCCGCATTTACATTTCATTGTCAGCAGTGCTTCATTTCATTACGTTGTGCAGTCACAGTCAGTAAGGAGTTTTGCAGTCTAGTTTGACAAGTAACCGTCTACCCGTCATGTCAGTCAAGACATCACTTGATAAGTTTGATTATGAAAAGGGAATTTTATCTGTAAAGCATGCTCTTTCCCTCCGTTACCCCCAACTCCATAACGGCTCAGTATGTTAAAAATTAACCAAGCTTGGTGAAAGTAAACCTGCATAGCACTAGCAGTTTTATGGGAAATGGAATGAACAGAGCAAAGCTGAATACCTTAACTTTTGTAATAATTGCCCTCTCCCAAATTTTCGCCCAGTGAAATGAATTTTTTTTCAGCTAGTTCAGTATAAGCTTATGAATTCCGCCTGTCTATCAGATTTACTTGATTTAGAAGCGTATAGTCGGGCAAGTATTGTGAATAGTGTGTTATAAAAAGCAAGTCTGTTTCTCTTATAAAATAAACTCAAACGCTTGGTTTGAAGTAATGTCAGTTGTTCCATTAATTTTATTTCCGGATGCTTCTCACTCATCATCATCATATTATTATTATTATTCTCTTTGTGGTTAGTTGAGTCGTTCCGATGCATAAACTCATTTTATTGTTAAATGTTGAATGTGGTTGAATGATGTGGTTTTGGCTAAGCCGTTCTGTATTATATTTTGTGGTTATCTTCAGCGTTCAGCTGAATCACTTTACAAATTGATTGTTGTACTGTATCTAAGTTAATTTATTTCACTGTTCGTCAGTGCGTGCGATCAAGTGTTAAAAATTTTAATTTAAACTATTACTGCATACTGCATTGCATATCAGTGTTGCATTGGTGTGTATTTATTTTGAAACAAGAACATTTTCTACTTTATTAAATTTTTCATTAAGGTAAGTATAGACCATGAAATGAATGTTTTACATGTGCTTTTTTGCACTGCCGTATAATATTATGCCATTGAAACTGTGGATTGAAATGGTTTTGATGTGTTTTGTGGTCATTGTGATACGGTAATTAAAATGGTGAATATACTTTTGCTACCGTTCAGTGCTGTATACTTGCATCTGTCGTAATGCCGTCTGTATTGATGTTCGAAATGCACAATCTGTTTTTTCTGGTTTTTAACGTCTAGTATATCGAGTTAGCTATAATACTTGGTTGATCTTATAGTCTGATCAGCAACTTACTAGAGGTGCAGCCATTTCAACTGTAAATACCAATCGTACCGGGTACCACCGTAGCAGGTGTTCAGTAAAATAGATAATTGTATTGTCTAGATTAAAACCACTGTAGTTTTTTCCACCTGTCACGTCACTCCACCCATTACCTTTCTCTTGACATTATCACATGTGGTTGTGGTGAAAAAGTACCTATAATTCTCGTGTTTTTGTCTTTGTTCATCTTATGTATCATCATCATTTAAAAAGGTTAGCTGTGTGTATATAACACCCAAATCTCTAACCACTGTGCAATTATACCCTTCGTTCTCTATTTGTATGTGTATTTCTTATTGTGTTTCTTGGTGTTGTGTGTTAGCAAGTAGCTAAAAGTGTAATGTCTTATCTTATGTGTCCTAGCATTGAAAGTTTGTTCTGGAACGTTAGAGAAATTTTGGGTTCTTTATGAAGATTTACGTGCTTTTTCTTTGAATCACAAGGAAACATGTATTAGTTAAACAAACAAACTTTCTCCACCCGTTCCAGTTCTTATGTCTCTTTCTCTCTATATAAATCTATATGCCTCGTTCGTTTCCTATTGGATGTACTAGTGTATGTTGTACACTTCGGAGGATTTCTAAAATTTTGTAGTACCTCTAGGGAATTTAAATCAAAGGTCAGACTATATAATGAATGGTGATTTGATACCAGGTCAAAGAGCAATCAGCGTTGGATGAAGTTGAGGACAACGGTCCAGTTATCCGGCGCCATTCAGACGATTCAACAGAAGAAAGCTCCGTTGAAACGGGAGGACTCCTTCCTCAAGAGGTTTTCTACTCGCCAAATCCCAGAAGCCCAGGTTTGTGCCAATTTTTTATGTTCTTGTAAGATTATCATACTTGGATCAAAAGCTTAAATGATTTCAACAATTCTTACAACTACTAAAGTGTGCAAAAGTAGTAGACAAAACCGCAGTATGGTTATTTATAATTTGATTCGATTTTTAATTTATTTCGAAAATGCCGACCAAATCAATAATTAATGTGCGGTTTTACTGTTTTTTTTGCATGAAGTAGAAGGTAAAAATGTTAAGCCATCATGTAATTCACGGTCACAAATAGAAATGAACAAGGTAAACATGTGTGTGTGTCAACTAGATAAATGGATGATGAAAAGTACAAAGCTGTACTATTCATTGTATACGATATTTTTTCGCTTGCTGAACTCATGCAACAAATATAAACTTATGATGATCTAATTTACCTAATAAAATTATAAGTCAGATTTCGAAAATATGAAAAAATTGAATATAAAATATAAAACTAAAATCCATTTCCTAGAATTCAATGTGATGGGCGGACAGCCGACAGCCTATATATATGCTAGTGTTTACAATTAGAGTATTAGAGTCTAGCAAAAACAAAGAACATTGAAAGAAGACCAGATTGAGTATCTGAATGTATCTAGCGTTAAATTCATTAAAGTCCTTGGAAGACAGAGTGGTACATTTAGTCAAGTTAAGTTCATCTGGAGATGGGAAAGTCAAACCAAGCCTGACATAAAAGGATTACTTGAATGGAATGCTTTTGTTATGCATTTACTTTACCATGAAGATACACAAATGCCTGCATCAGTAGTCTAGTCCTAGACCAATTCCAATAGTAATACTGCATCTGCAGGGGAAGCATGATGATGTCTATAGAATTGTATACCACTACTAACTGACTTCTTGGGTTCGGTATTTCGTAACAATTGTAGTTTGCAATAAAACTAATAGAAATAAATAGAAAGTATATAGAGCCTAACAATGCAGAGGCTTTTGTTTCGTACACTTTTGTACCATCCGACGGCACTTCATTGAATTCACTTTTGTCCTTTGTATTCTCTTAAACATTCTATTTCAGTTATTTTTATGTAGTAGATAATATAGAATAGAGATACGGTGGTGGTTGGTCGTTTTTCTCAAAATGAGACTATATAGATAGATACATCCAAGTGCATCTTCAATTCTGTGTCTGTCTACAAAGTAGAATGTGAAAGTTGGAGAAAGCTGTGGTGGCACACTGTATCCTATACGTGGTTTATCATTGGGTTTGAGTAGATCTTTGTATTCTCTGTTGGTTCTGTCCGATGCAATATTATTGCGGACTTTCTCACACCCAAGAATGTTAAAAAGATTGTATTGTATTTAGGAAAGGAAGAAAACAATAGTACACGTATGACATATGAGTGTACACGATAATAAATATAATATGAAGTAATAATACTTGAGTATGTGTGCTCTTAGGCATGGATGGCGGAGCAATTTATTCTTGTCTAGAAAGATTAAGTGGCCTTTTGTCCATGGCATTGAAAGTGGTACTAGTGGTAGTGACAGTAAGAATGGTAGTAGTAGTAGTAGTGGGTGGGTGGTGCTTTTGCTTCTAGATACGCTTCAGAGAATTTGTTGACTGTTAAGTAAGAACTGGAAAAACATAAATGAACGCTTTCCTTTCTCTTTACCTCTCTATATATATCTTACTCAAACATTATGCAAGAGGGCTTAAGGCTTGAATACTGCTATATGGATACATAATAATATAACTACCAACTGGTATTTTGTAACAGACTTAAATGGCTTCAACTCTTGCTCGTGTATAATTCATTTTTGTTGGATTGACATTTTCGCTCTGCATTTGCTGAAGGTTGTTTATCTTCTTTTGGTTCGAGTTATTCTACCAAGGGAAGTTCACTGATAAAATGGTGTTGGAACTTCATTTACATCATGTCTATTTCATTCAATGGAAATTGAGAGTACTTCTTTCTCTTTTCATTTTAATTTTACATTTTTACATAAACGTTGTATGTCTGAGGCTTCCTTTTTGTATTATGGCAAAGCGTTATCTTCTGTAATTTAATGATGAAGGAGTGGCGGTGTTTATTTTGTCGAATGTTTAACCTACGATATGTAATTATACCTTATAAACTAGGCGAATATGAATCTTTTAATGCCTTACGGGGTTTAATTACTCGATGCCAAAATTAAGACCAAGCTTTGGATAAAATCTTTCCTTTTGCATGTATGTAATGGCCGAGAAACTGTTAATTGTTTGTAGAATGATAACTCTTATAAAAGAGAATTATACTGAAGAATGTGTTGAAACTTAAATTCGGAAAGGTCACGATTCAAAATTTAGCAATATCTTCTAGACAAAACACTCTTGTCCGCCAGTTCAACCAACCTGTCTACTTTATTAAATTTATATAATGAGAACTGAGCAAACATCCATAAGCACATGTCATGACCATACGATCAAAAACAAGGAATCCAGACAGTAGTCATGTTGTTTAAAATATTACTTTAGTTCTGTGTTCATTTGTTTCATACGGTAATTACAAACGTTGTAAGTTGTTAGTTTAGCAAGAAATACATAGAGTTTTGTTCAAGCTTTGTATGTAATAAAGTGAAAATTAAAATGAATAAGGACTCAGAGTATGAAAGAAAGGGAGTGAAAGTTGTGTGGGTTTTTCACAGGAACTTTCTCCGTCTCTTTAAGGAGAGTTGAAATATGTATGTATTTAGGTAAATATATATATATTTTATATAATCTGCTTTTATTATAGGTAGTTAAAGCTAGTTAGTAGCATTCTAAACATTCATTCTAAAGCTCTTCTGGAATCATCTCGATGGTAGTAACCTTTGGCTTCAAGAATATATAGGATACGTAGGCCTACACACTAAAATGGATGTCGAGTCGGGTAGACAATTCTAAAATACAATACGATTTTTAGTCTGTGAATGAAACCCATTTACAGTTGGGATCGGATGGGGTCTTATTACTTTTGTAGGTAGACTATGATTTGATTTCAACTGCTGTGTATGATAATGGTATGTGTAGGGAGCATGTAGTTAATACACGCTGAAACATTGAAGTATAAAAACCCCTTTTTGATGCTAGTGTTACTGTCAGTTCAGCTGATTCAAAACACACAGCAAGTAATAATGATGATGATGATAAGACAAAAAACAAGGACATTCCAATAGTGGCATTTATCTACAATTCGTTGAATGTTGTTTGTGGGCTCTTTTTCTATCTCTTTGTGAGGCTGTCGACTTTTTCCGTTTTTTCCTCTCTTGAACATTTAATTTGACATCCAGTTGCTGATGGTACGATTGGTTTGATAGTCTTGGTTAAATTGCTTGAGCAGAGAGGAGAAAGTCAGCCAAGAACAAACTGCTTAAAGGATACATGCTGTGCCTTAGGTGGTGTTGGGTAAAATGGTGCTAATAAGACTTTCTGGGTGCTGTCATCCGATAAGGATTCGTGATATTGTGTTGCATTGCTTACGCATTTGATGTTATTGTTCTTTGAAGCGAATTGACACACATTTGACAGTTCTAAATTGTCTTTGACACCTAATCTGAAAACAGTGTGATGTTTTATGTGATCTTATTATTTTGAGTTGTAAGGGGTTTTTGGAAATTCTTATTGGTTTTTTGAAAAATGCCTATGCATATGTATATATAACATTATTTTGTTTCATTGACTTTCAGGAGACGTTCGAAATTGGAGATGAAGACGGTTCAGGAGGAGGGGGAGGCGAATGGTCAAAGAAAGGCCGGAAGAAACGACGGAGTCTTCCTCGAAGCGTTGTTAATCCAGATGGGAGCTTTTATTTTTATTGGCTTATGTTGCTCACGTCTTGTGTTTTGTATAATCTTTGGACTCTTATTGTGCGACAAAGTTTTCCAGAACTCCAGGTAATTTAAATCTGGGTTATAACCATAATATCATAATTGCCATTCCAGATTTGGTTTAAAAGTTTTTAAGCATATCTAGAAAGATAGTATATACAAGAAAGTTCCACTAAAGTATACACCAGAAGAATAGTTTATTATAGGCATTTAGGCAAACATGGTTTTAGGATGAGGTAAAAGATGTAATCCTATTTTATGCTGGATCATATGGAACACAAAACTTTTAGCGTATTTTGAACATCCTGGAAGTGTGCGGCACATACCGTAGTAACTTGATTTGTTACAATAAGTTAAATTAGAGAGAAGAAATCTCTTAATATTATTGTAGGAAACAACACATAAAATAAATATTAGGAATGAATAGTTTGAAATACAAGGAATTGAATCCATAGGTAAAAAGTGTCTGTGTGTGATCTCATCTTTTGAAGTGAGACAATATATTCTTCAAGTAGGAATAGTTACATTTATGAATTAAATATTACGTGAATAGATGAAACTGGTTTTTGAGATAAGGGAATAGAGAATAGGAACTCGTACAGAAATAATGAGTTGGAAGATTAAGAAAAAGTCCGGTTTAAAAAGCTAAACTCTTTAAACTTACTTAAGGTTGAGGATTAGTAAGAGTTAGGTTAAGACATATTTTGTGGGCAACCCATACAACTTTTTGCTTTTTAGATTGAGACTTTCAAGTTCCAAGAGATTTTTATTGCTATATAGGCAATTCAAGGTAGATGAGGTTTTTCCACCAGAGTCTAAAGAAATCTCTAAACGAAAGGTAAAAATATAGTTGGGTTAGTATATATGGGTAGATTTTGTGTCTTGGTAGGATTAAAAGTGAAGAACTGTGTGGTGAGTTTGGGTGGTACTTGTGGGGAAAGAACTCTAGTGGTTTTGGGGATAATAAATGGATGAAAAAGGTCTCCTTGAGTTTAGGATGTGGAATTGTGATTGAGACTTAAATTTTTAAACACAATGGAACTTCTTCACATCTAATTTGAGTCAAGAGGTTTCCTCTTTCGGGTTGGGCCCTTGGTTCTTTCCTCAATTTCTATACCGACTTAAAAAGAAGATTTATTTATAGAGCTTTTTCCCTATGTGGATTCACTCTTAGGATATTTTGAAGTTTGAGTTTATACTGAATACACTCAAGATCAAGGTACTTCTCTATAATATGAGTATCATGAATATTCAGGATTTAAAAGTTCATAGAAAATTCTTGATTTATTAGCACATGTAAAAAAGAACAGAATAATGTAATAATATTCATTTTGTGACAAATTATAACTATAGAAAGTAGTTACTCATTGATTAGAAGTATTTTGCTCTTTAAAAATCATTCTTTGGGCTTATATAACCTCATGTGACAACTTGCTTGTAAGGTTTTTCTACCTAGACACATCTGAAACCCAACCCAACTACGTACGTTTAAGAGACTCGTTTATGTAATTAACGAAAAATCAATGGTCAAGTGCCTTTCCTTAACTTGCCATATGAAAACATTCATTGAGAGAAAATCGCTGCACAGGCCTCTCTGAACTGAACCATAGCTTACGGAATAACTGAATAGAACAAACACAGTCGATATGAGTGAGGGATGAGGGGTTGTGAATGTGCTAATACTGTAAAGTACAATGGTTTATTTTAACTGCAATGAATTAAAAACCCCTAATGGATCATTATAAAAGCAAATTATGTTACAATTCCACTGTCCCACATCCACATTAGGGATGATAAAACATTTACATACTTATTATATGACTGAGAATGTCTTGGGTTGAAGTTAAATAATAACTAATTACTGCAATTACAAAGTAAAATAATACAATGGGTATAAATGTATGTAAATTTATTTAAATGTATTTCAGGGAGAAGCACGGCTATTTTGGTTCCTGGCAGATGCAGTTTGCGACCTCGTATATCTTATGGATATAGCCGTCCAGTTCCGCACAGGTTACTTAGAACAAGGGCTTATGGTGTTTCAAACAAAAAAGTTGGCGAAACATTACGTAGGATCTAAACCTTTCTATCTTGACATTTTGTCCCTTGTTCCTACTGATCTGTGTCAGTTTTATGTCGGCATCAATCCTATGTTCAGGTAAATCAAAATCAGTTACTATATTTTATACTCTAGTTTTTCCCTTTGACTTTTTTCACTCTGTATTTACAATCCATCTATCACAAATGTGTCCTTACAGATTCGGAATTGAATAGCGAATTCGCACATATGTTGTGTGAAAAATGGGTTTAAATCATTGTAGTAGAAAGTCTCGAATAAGTATCCTCTAGAATTTTGACTAACTTCAGGCTGACGTTGGTTGGTACAACTACAAAGTTATCTTGGATCATTATCTAAAAGTAGGATATTATGTTATTGTACAACGGTTAAAGTTCTTTCTTATGGTTAAGGATAGCATAGGCTTATTTTTTGCCAATTCTTCGGGTTTTTTTGTACTCGCACGATGATGCCGAGGGTAGTTTTTTCTTACATGATGCTTTGAATTGGTTTCACTGCTAGATTTAGTATACAAAGTATTAGAGGTCTCTCTCATAGTTTTCTTTCAGCGTGGTTGGTTATGAAACGATGATGGTCGACTGTAAGGAAATAGATAATGCTGGAGTTCATTAAACAAGGAAGCATTTATCATAAATCATTTTTTACTATTATTATGCTTTGGGTAGTTGGTTAGTACTAAAAATCCGGAAGTATTGAAAAGATTCAGAATTGTTCATCATTTATCTCGGTGTCATATGGGTAGCATTTACGATAATATATATAAAACCTAAAAAAATTGATAAAATGTTACCGAGATTTTGAAACGGAGTTGAAAAGGTTGTGCCTTATCTCTATTATATCACGCATATAGTAAGGGACTATATGAAGAGACCTTTTGTAGTCGGTCCTATGTCAATGGTTTTATTAAAGGTTTGCTTACGATTTTAAGATCGGAATATAACGGTAGGTTCAAAGGTAAATAGTTTATTTGATTTTTGTCAAACATCAAATTGGATTTTTTGGAAATTAAACCTTTTATTAATTCCATATTGACTTAAATAGAGAAGCATATAGTTAAAGATTCTCTAAAATAAATCGCTTTCTGGCCTGGCATTTTTGGTAAAATTCTTCTTTTATTACTCTCTAGACCTATTTACCCTCTTTCTGTTTTAAACCATTATTAGCTGTGACCGCTCTACGGAACAATGCTCCTTCCGTTAATAAATGACGTTTTAAAGTATTATCCTGCCTATCTAGAACTGAAACTTAAAAGAGTTAAATCTTTCAATTAATCACTACGGGGTTTATAATTTTACTTACAAATTAGTACTTTTAGTTAAACGCAGGGCTTTGAGCATATTAAAGAATACAAAGTACTTGCATATTCGTAGCCTTTACTTATGAACGTTTGAACATTTTCATGGCATGACCAAAAAGACCATTTCATTTCTTTTGTTATTTTCTTACTATATACCAAGAATCCATCCTCGTTTGCTTCTTATCCATCCATTTTTTAGATTGGAACTCTTTCTCCTTTTTCTCCCAACGACTTTTTTATAAGATAACTTTGACTTCAGAAAGTTCATGAACATGAGCAAAGTAGGCGAAGAAACCAATGCCATGCATTATTCTGAAAGGGAAAGTTACTTGTCATTTTCCTGAGAATAGCCAAACTTGCTTTGCTTGTTTGGAGTTTTTGGTTGTCTATTCAAACCATTGCGAACCCCTAGGATAGGTGCCTAGTGTCTTGTGAGTTCTTCCATCTCTAAATGCACATCAATGTCTGTGTGCTGTTTTATTATGTTAAGAAAGAAAAGTTCACTTAAGGGAGAAAGTAATAGGTTTGCAGTTAGTCCGTAGCTTGTTTAAGGGTTGAAGCTATCCGTTTATATGTACAGACATTCCCATTGACTTACTTGCTCTGTCTTAAATATAATCGATACTTAGTACCGTAGTGTGTTGGCGCAGAAGTTGCAATATGAGGTCAGGGGTGGTAGGATACTTCGTAAGAATAGAAATAGGACATTTACAGACAAAAAGTAGTCCATTATCAAAATCTTGCAAGTAGGAAGTCTTTATAAGCTTTTCAAGTGCAAAACGGTCTTTCAGATGATAATAGAGGTGAAACGGTGAAAGTGACGAAATGATAACTTAAAAAATGATGACAATTTCAAGAAAATTAAAGAAGTTGGTTATCGTTTTGAATTTGAAGGTGCGAATATAGTCAAGGCACGCAATATGATCTATTATATTATTATTATTGTATTTTTTTATTTCAGATTTCCTCGTTTTATGAAAATCTATCGAATATACCATTACTATTATATGGTGGAGTCTCGTACGGTTTACCCTAATGTGTGGCGTGTTGTAAATCTTATTCATATTCTTCTGCTCCTTGCTCACTGGTTTGGATGCTTTTATTATCTAATTTCTGAGGCTGAAGATTTTGAAGGCCATTGGGGATACCCTGATCCAATAAAGTACCCTCCATTTGCTCCACTCACAAGGAAGTACCTGGGGTCTCTTTATTGGTCCACTTTGACCCTCACTACAATCGGTGATCTACCTCCTCCGCATTCCAACTGGCAGTAAGTTTTCATTCATTATACATTTTTTAGTCTAACTGTTTATTTAAAATTATATTTGTTTTTGTTGATTTTTAATTTTCTTTGTTATTGTTTGATACTTTCATTTTAATGAAATTTTAAAATTTATTATTTAAAACTTCATTTATTTTCTAAAAATTTATGTTTTAATGAATTTCTTCGTTAAGCCCACAAAAGATAATAGACTCTTAAAATACCTACAAGTTAGGATGCGTCAGTGTGAGTTATTTCTAACATTTTAACCGAACTAAAGGGATAAATTTATAGCCTGGGGAGCATATAATTTTCTTATATGATTGTTTGTTCATCAGTTAACCTACTTTTGGTTGCCAATTTGTTAGAGAACACAGTATCGTTTTTCAAAGTTCCTGATCTGAATCTTTTATGCAAAATGATGCAACCCACTTGAAGTAAAAGCTTAGGCATTATTCGGTATTTTAACTCTAGAATCATCTCTGTACTGTCTGTACTTGAAGGTTTCATTTCTGTATTTCAGTGAGAATAAGAGAAACAAGAATTGTATACAAAAGACCAATCATTGCATGTGATTGCCAAGAAATGGTTACAGGGGCGTTAAAGCCTATCCTATAGAGGCAGAACTTTCTCTAATGTCGAAAGCAGTTTGGCAAGAGTTGTGATTTTGGAATTGAAATTTTTTTCCCTTTGAACTATTAGTATTACGTTATCTCTAAAGAAAGAAGAGGAAGTACTTGAGTAAACAGGGGCTTTCAGTAGTCTCCTTAAATCATGTCATTGTCATTGCGTGTGTTATTGTGGTTAAGTGGATACCACATCAGTACAACAAGGCACCGCCATCCTACCATGCCACATCAGTTAAAGGAAAAAAATGCCTAAAAACTGTTGTTTGTTAGAGATTTTGGGGTTTATGTATGTGATGATGACGAAGTAGAGCATTGGGCTTCCTTAGCTCTGGAGTTTTTCTCTAAGAAAAAACAGCAGACTTTGTTATTACTCCTTCTACCACTACTGGGCTATTTGCTTCCAGGGAAAGTGTGAAGAAAACATGAGATGAGATTTGAGAGAAAGCAAACAGACTCGACAGGAGATGTAGGGTGGTCATGGTGTGTTTTATGTTAGATTTGAGATACCAAAAAAGTATAAAGGATTAAATGGGGTGTAAAGGAATGTTCATGGTGGTGGTGGTGGTGGTGGTTCTTCTCCAGCATCATCATCATCATCTTCCATAGAAGCGTTTTCTTATTTTCGTGATCATTAGCAGGTGTCACGGAGGTCCTTTCTCACTTTCCTTTTCCTTATTTTTCTTTACAGAAAAAATAAACAGTTCTTCCTTCCTCTAAGATCTTGGGACTAATCATAAAATTAATGTGCTTAGGTATATTTATGAAAGTTTATAGTTGTGGTGGTAGTCCGTGTGTTCGTAGTAGTTTTATAATGTAGTAAGATTGACGAGGAACGAAACATGTAGTTAGGTTTGACCATGTTTTCTACTACTCGTAAAATTAATCATTAAGATTTACAAGATGGTCTCATCCCTTGTTTGCTCCTTTCTTCATAACTGCTGTGTAGTCAGTCCCTCACATCAAATGAAATTAGTAGTACCTTGAGCATGGGCAATTAAAGAAGATTACATTTGTTCTACTAACACCTACACCTGCGATCACCCACACGGTTTCTTTTTAATTTTTCTTTTCCAGACAGTATTGTGTTTCATTCGTCGTCTACACATCTCAGTTATTTTTACTTCCATCTTCCGTTTGGAAAAATATATATTGTAGAAACGACAATACGAACAACGTTCATTTTCGTGGTCCTCGGAAACCTAAGAAATAAATTGCTCTTGATGTTAATATTATTTGAATGATTGAGTATTAAATTACCTAAAAAACTAAACTTTTTCATCTCGAATATTAAAATTTAAAAATTTATTTGACTAAAAAGGAAAGAAAAATGCTAGAGGAAGTTGTGGGACATGGTTTTATACAATGTTGAAGCCATAAATAAAAAAATATTCTGAGAACTTTTCCCACTAAAATGGCACAGAATAGTTTTAGTCGATTCTTTTCCCTTTTTTCGTTTGTCTTTTATGACTTTGGCAAATTAAGACAATTGACAATTGCTTCTTCTTGTGCAGCTAAAATGCACAGTTTCTATTCTTTTAAAAAAAGTAAGATGACGAGAGGTAGAAAAAGACGTAAGTCTGTGCTTATGAGTAGGAGTGTCTGAAAATAGTTTAGAAGCCTTTTGTACATGAAATAATAATGAAAGTTAGAGAGAGAGTAAGAGGAAAGATGTTAAAAGGAATGAATAGAAGGCAGGGAAAAGGGAAAAGATTCAAAGTCAAAGTAAGTACAGAGTCTTTATACCATATAATACTCATCCATCCATCCAAGCATGCCATACGGACATAAATGGGTTGATAAAAAGAGTTGCAAAATGCATTGATGTATCATAATGTCGTGGGGGCAATATAGTTTGAAGATAGTTTATGTCTAGGATTACTTCAGATTGCTAGAAAATGTTAGAAACAACGGGCCATAAAAGCATTACATATTTTTTTCTCCGATTTATTTTTCCTCAAGTCTTCCGACTTTTTACTTGCACTTTCATTTCACTACACAGTTCACTTCCCTTCTCTCTGCATTACTTAACTAGGTCTACAATTTAATATGTAACTGAAAGTGAATAGTATAGTAGTAGTAGTGGTGGTACCGTAGTGGCTCGTTGAACATTGCTAAATTTTTTTATTAGGGGCTTAAAACACAAAAGGAAAATAAACAGAGTAGAATAAAAATGTTCTGTTTATTCCCAGCTAATCTACTTTGATCCTTTTTTGATTGAATCGTTGATGCTTTTTTAACTGGTCGTTTCTTCATATCCTCTTGTTAGTGGTATCGCATATTGGTATTGTGTATCCTTAGATTCATAAATAGTAAATGTTTGTCAGAATGAGCAAACTCTGGTTACTACTAGTACTTGAGGGCTTTATTTTTTTATCGCTTGCAAACACCATTATTCGACTATCAGTATATAGTATTTGTTTTAGCTTACTATTAATTTTTAACATGAAGAAATAAAAAGAGATTTATGGAATTTCCATACTGTTTCTTTTAGCCTTGGCTTTAACCAAAAGGATTCTCAGTTTGTTTAATCTCTAACAAAACAGGAGGATGAAGTCGAAGAGGAAACCAAAAATCTTTCCCTGTTTGGTATCAGTTTCTCTTGTCATACTACTGTGTAGGCATAAGAGGAATGTTAAATTTCCAAAAGTAAGGATGTTTTGACAGATAAACATGATTTATGTATATAGAGAGCCTCTTGGTTTTTGGTGATCCAAACTCTCGCTACTTTCTTTGGTATGATAGAACCAGGAGGAAAGTACTAACTACATCAAGAGCAAACTTTCTCCAAACTTGATTCAATATAAATTTGGCTTGGCATACATACACGTATACACACAGGCTAATGTATTTGACTCTATCGAATGTGAAACTGAAGAAGATGAGGGAATAAAGAGAAAGAGAGAGAGAAAGCAGTGGTAGCAGTGGTACTGGTAGCAGAATAGAATATGTGGAACGGATTGAAAAGGTTTAAGGTCTGGTCTAGTCTCCTTGTCTTTTTATCTTAGGGTAAAGATGTTCTTATCATGGGTACACGTGTAAAGTACAGTGTTTTGCATGGTCAGCAAAAATACTTTCCTTGGCTCCGTCAATCTTCGTTTACAGTGAGGAGGGTTATATAATACGACGTAATCTTGAACAGAATTCTCTAGTATAATGTATTACATCATTCTAATGCAATACAGGCTTGATTTCATGATCTCAATTCTTTAAAAGCTTTGGTTTCCTATTCTTTGTTGTTCATTGTATTACTATCTGACTTACGGATTTGATTATGTCTGCTCAGGATTTTTTTTGTAAATGGAGTTTAGCAATCGTAGTTTTCTTGTGGGTTGCTTAAAAGTATTTCTTATCATGCACGCAAGAACTATTATAAAACCCTATTTCTAAACTTTTAAACTTGTAACTTTATATACAGTATTGTGGTTGGGGAAAATAATTACACAAAGTTTGATGATGATGATGATGGTAGGAGTGTTTAACAGTATTAATGTAATTAACATCATTTATGGGCTTAACTTGAATTTCAGTTATTTATTTTTCTTTCTAATAATCCGCATTTTAATGCACTCTATTATTAATAAATTACTTACTATGAAGGAATAATACACCGACAAATACATCAACCAGGCTGAGACAACATTCTCATAAATCCAGGCTTCATTATATAACCAGCAACAAAGGGTTAGTATTAAATAAGATACAAAACAGATAAATTTACTACACCGTCATCCTGTCTCTCCATCCGATCCAACTATATAATAATAATAATACCCAGTTGGGTTGGGACACACAGTTTCAACTTTAACATTATAAAATCACGAATTTATTTTTACTTGCATTTGAATGGTTGGAGAGTTTGGATATTTTGTTAGGAAAGAAAGAGAGTGAAAACTTTACTAAGTTGGACAACAAGAATGACTCAAATATCCATTGTCAAAGGAGAAAAAGAATATGCATATCTATAAAAGCATATAACTAAATCACGTTGCAATAATTTAACTCAATATATACAGTCTTATAAAATGACATTGAATTGAGTTTGTACAAGCTACTTATTATATACCTTAGAGAAATAAGTTTAAATACGACTCAAACCTCATCCTGTGAAAGTTGTCTACAAAACGTGTACAAAACAAACTTTTGCACAACTTATTCAATATGAGTCAGTATGTTGCAAGAATAACGCTAAATTCTTGTATTGTATTTAGAGATGTGAGTTATTTTGTCTAAAACAATACGACTATGAAGAACCGTCGTGATTGTCATATAGTTCGTATTGTGTAACTCGGTTAATTTCTTGGAGGCTGTTCGTAGATAAAGTATCTTTGTTGTAATAATAATGCATATTCAACCTAGTTTTTTAGTATTGCTAGTAGTAGTAATAGGTAGCTAAAAGTATTAGAATGAAAAGTGTCTAGAATTTCATAAAGATTGCCTTATTACTACACTTTACCATGGAAGAGAGGAAGGAAGTAGGCCAATGTGCATTTGTGTAGTTGAGTCTAATATAAATGAATTAGGATTTTCCCTGAAAGTCTACTATGGACTTATTGACATTGATGGTATAATAGGTATGTATGTGAGAGGAAAGCATGGTCACAAATAAAAGTTCACTTTATATAAGATATGATGATGATCATCATCATGATGGCAAAAAGTAGTGCTTTGGGAAATTAAATTACATTTTCAAAAAAGAGAGAAGAGGGCTTCCAAGAAATTAAATCACGTTCTAATTTATTTTCATTATAAAGACAGTGATTCCCTCCTGGGTTTTCGAACATCGAACAGCCTTCAATAAATTCCTGAGGAGCATCCATTCTTTTTTAAGTTTTTATATACGACTCTCAGAGAAATATGTACTTACTCTTTGTGTATTTGGTCTTGTATAAATGAGTTACATAGTTTATGAGATTGTATTGATACAGTTGTATTTCATTCGTGTTCGAAAACTTGGAGGAAATCACTCTCTTACTTTTCTAATCATTTATGTAGTAGTAGTAGTAAATGTATTTATGACAGTAAATTTGACACTTTGGAGTACAAGCTTTGTTGTGAAATAATCTGGGATTTTACATATATTTATGTGTTCAAAGAGATGATTTGTACACAGCAAAGGGGTTTCTCATCAAATGCCAATAAACTGTCTTTGCATTTAAGATGAATTCAGTAATTTCTTGGAGGCTGTTCGTAGATAAAGTATCTTTGTTGTAATAATAATGCATATTCAACCTAGTTTTTTAGTATTGCTAGTAGTAGTAATAGGTAGCTAAAAGTATTAGAATGAAAAGTGTCTAGAATTTCATAAAGATTGCCTTATTACTACACTTTACCATGGAAGAGAGGAAGGAAGTAGGCCAATGTGCATTTGTGTAGTTGAGTCTAATATAAATGAATTAGGATTTTCCCTGAAAGTCTACTATGGACTTATTGACATTGATGGTATAATAGGTATGTATGTGAGAGGAAAGCATGGTCACAAATAAAAGTTCACTTTATATAAGATATGATGATGATCATCATCATGATGGCAAAAAGTAGTGCTTTGGGAAATTAAATTACATTTTCAAAAAAGAGAGAAGAGGGCTTCCAAGAAATTAAATCACGTTCTAATTTATTTTCATTATAAAGACAGTGATTCCCTCCTGGGTTTTCGAACATCGAACAGCCTTCAATAAATTCCTGAGGAGCATCCATTCTTTTTTAAGTTTTTATATACGACTCTCAGAGAAATATGTACTTACTCTTTGTGTATTTGGTCTTGTATAAATGAGTTACATAGTTTATGAGATTGTATTGATACAGTTGTATTTCATTCGTGTTCGAAAACTTGGAGGAAATCACTCTCTTACTTTTCTAATCATTTATGTAGTAGTAGTAGTAAATGTATTTATGACAGTAAATTTGACACTTTGGAGTACAAGCTTTGTTGTGAAATAATCTGGGATTTTACATATATTTATGTGTTCAAAGAGATGATTTGTACACAGCAAAGGGGTTTCTCATCAAATGCCAATAAACTGTCTTTGCATTTAAGATGAATTCAGTACTCTTAATATTTATGATAATTACTTTGTTACAGATACCTTTTTACAATAGTCAGCTACCTGATCGGTGTCTTCATATTTGCTACAATAGTTGGTAAGTTTTTCAGACAAATTATTTTTTTTAAATAATAAAATAATGAAATAAATCCAAAAATTGGTCTAATTCTTTGAAGAATCTTCAAAGACATAGTGGAATAAAACAAAAAATAAAAAGAAACCAGTAAAGTATAAAACCAGAGGCGTTTCTACTTAAACAAGTAAAAGTTTAAGTTAAACGGAATTTTCTTTAAAGATTTGGAAAAAGAAGGATCTAAAGGTTGATAGTAGTCAAGACTTCTACTATACTGTGTAATATAATACTGTGTATATAAAAGGAGAATCATTCGCTTGTATTGATTAGACAATTACGTACACACGTTGTGAATACGATACACAATATATATAGTTTACGTCTGCATATAATAAAAAAAAGAGTGCAATTTCCTGTGAATTGTACGTGCTTTGAGAAAAATTACTGTACACTTTGTGTGTATATTTTTCCCCGAAAGCGATACAAATTTAGTCGTTTGTAGGTTGGAAAAAAAGGATAAAATGAAGTGCTAAGTAGAAGGCAGGATTTTATTTAAGGGCTTTACGAGCCTCCTGGGGCACATTTTCTGTCACTTCTATTTAAGCTCCCTTAAAGGCTTTTTCATTCTTTTTGTGGTCTCTGTGTCCTTATTTCCCGTTATACCTGGCGTAAACTACATTTTATTCCTTTCCCCCTACTAACCTCAGCTAACCTACATTCAATTCGGTGTTACCGACCCCAACTGAAGATTTAATAGTATTAGTAAGTAGTACTAGTAGACCGTCGTAATTTACTAGTATCAACTTCCTTGCACACATGCTGTGTATTGTATTCTTGTACTCTTTCTGTACCACATTCTTATACCCTGTCGTATTTTTCAGATTGTTGTAATGCAAAAGCCTTCAAATCTTTATTACAACTCTTTGTCCCCTTAATAACTTTTTACTTTTTTGTTAAGCTATTAAAAGGTGACGGCCTATCTTGGCTCAAGCACAGTAAAGGATTTATTTAGAGCCAGAGTAAGCTATGTAGTATTGATCTTTTAGAGAGAGAAAAAAAACGTACTTACAATTTAGTAAGCAAGGTGTCTTAAGTCTCATCCCCTTGTATACTTGCTTCACAATCAATAGGAATAAAGTTTCAAGGTATTATTTGAAAAAATGGGAAGAAAAACTTATTTGTGTTTGATTTTTTATTTCAGGTCAGGTCGGTAATGTTATTACAAATCGAAATGCGAATCGTCTCGAGTTCGAAAGGCTATTGGTAAGACAAAAGCATTTTTTTAAGAGTTTGTCAAGCATATGTGCAATGCTTAAGCTAATTGGCTTGGAAATCTTGTCTAAAAGGAGGATTCCGCTTTTATCAATATTTCCAACTGCATGATTTTTAAGCAAGCGTTTTTTGTACAATTTCCTGTGTGATAAGATGAAGTAGAAGCGCTTTTCTGCTTGGACAAGTTTATATGCGTGAGTCGCTTAATACGGAAAGAAGATGCCTTTTTATCAAAAATTCTCTACTCAAGGTGGAAAGGTGCACACTGTGTACATATGAAAAGACTACAAAGTATAATATTAGCTCGAACAGTAAAGAATCCCTTGGTTCAATTGTATACGAGAAATGATATAGTTTAAATATAAAAAATATATCGTCATTTTTGTTAGTAAGTAAGTTCTTCTACAAGAAATAAGTAGGGTTTGCTACACTGCTCCTATATGGTATCATTGAGAAATGTATAGAATGAAAGGTGAAAGAGTGATATTTTTAGTAAAGAGATGAAGTTTTCTTTTACCATGAGAAAAGGAACCCATGACAGTTGTCGGAGGTGTTTCTGTTATGTATGTGCTTTCGTATTTTCATGCTTTTGTAAACCTCATTTGATTTCATGCTTCATCAAGTGCATGACTACATGATGATGCGATATGGATGAGCTCCCACCCTGTATTACCATTTATAAGAAGTATATAAGAAAGACTGAGAGAGAGACGAAGATGCGATTGATTATAATAATAATATTATGGGTAGGAGAAGAAAAAAAATCATATTTTTTACTCTTTCTTCCTGGATATTATGAGGAAACATGACAACTTTTCCCAATGCTTTGGAGACCGTAGGTAGGAAGGAATTTTGTTTAAATCTCGGATTTACTGGGTGTAGGTGGGTATAGTGGTTGTGGGATGAAGGAAAAGTATAAGATGATGTAAGAACAGAATGACCATGTGTGTGTGTGTGTGTATGTTGTCAGGAGTAAATGTAAGAAAGTAGGTGAAAGGATATTTTTTGATAGGTGGTGAAGGTACCTTGGGACATTTTAATGGTACAAATGGTAAAAGAAGGCTCTATTTATCTAAAAGCTGAGTGACAGATTCGAATTCAAGAATGGACAGAGAATGGAGATGTCACAAAATGACATTGGACGTGGATGCTTTTAGAATTGTATAACACATGAGGAAAGCAAAAATGATTTTGATGATACGTGACACGCGTATAATATAATGGTAACGATAAGTAAGAAAAGTTTTAGGTATTCTTTTGCTTTATTTGAGCTTTCTATCTTTTTGTATGTCGAGCACTAATACTTACGTCGTGTCGCTTGGAATAAATATTTTTTTAGTTCCTGGATCCACACTGTTATTTAGTTTGTAAGAAATTGACAAGCCGAGAAATGGCAATATCGTGTCACTAAGAATGAAAATAATAATAGAAATTCAAGGCTATATAAATTCTAAAAACCTATCTCCAGTTGTTATTTTTCTCTACTTGGTTTTACTTCTAAATCAGGGATGACTTCAAGACGTTCTTTTTTACATCTTTATTATAACCAAAATTCGTTTTTACTTTCTGTAAAATTATTGTATTTGATTCCAACCACGCAGCGTTTTAATTTATGGTTTGTTCAAGGCAACAACTTGAATCATGCTTGGAGAAGAATATGTAATGCGTAGAGTTTGAAAAAGAAAGTTTTTCCTTAATAAGATTTGATTAAACTTTTCTATAGTGTAGAATAATGCATACGTGCTTGACGAGTTATTACGAGGGGAACTAATTGTAAGCGAGCTTAATTGAGAAGAATGAAATTTAAATTAAGAGTCTAAAAGAGATACAAATGAGGTAGGTGGTGGATGTGTATGTGTGTGTGTAATATATGGGCTAATGACGGAACTTTCCCTACACTCATTAAATTTGCATTATAAACTACTTAAATTAAACAATAGCCCAATTCCTAGCTGTGCATCTTAAACTTTTAGCAGTTTATTGAACATCTTCAATATTTATACTCGAGGCAAAGAATATGAGCTGAAGGCTTAGGATCCCAAGTACAAGATCTATGTCCATATTTATTTAAAAAATAGTGTTTGCAGACATAGGTTGTTAAAAACGAAATCTCAAGTCCCTTGGTGTAAAAGGGCCCGAATGGAGTGAGAAAGGTGACCCCAAAAGGTACATACGTAATATGGTATAGTTTTGACCTGTAATCACATCGTGTTCTTTTAATAAGCCTCCCGTAACTCTGAAATCTCATTTTAAAAACCACCGATTTATACTTATATAACTAGAAATGTCCATAAAAGCACAGGAAGGATTTAAATAATGATAAGTAAAGCCTGTGGCTGTGTGTGGATTTTAGAGTCGAAAAATGGTCAGAAGGCTCATACTCATAATCAAAAGCGTAGGCAAGTCCAATTACTAGAATTTTCATTAAAAATATATATTATATGAGAATACACAAGAGAAAAGATAAAGTCTGGTAATAATTTCGAGTTGCTTTAATGCAATTCATTAGTAAGACAGTAGTGGTAGTAGTAGCAAGTAGTAGTGTGGGTTTCTCTCTATTTCATTTCATTATGTTTTAGCTCTCACAAAGTGATATAAGTGTGAGACTTTGTTGTGTAAAAGTGAAATATGAGAGTGGTGAGATATTGAATGGAGACAGTAGTGTGGAATGAGACTGTATTGCATAATTATTGCTTTTGGACGAGGCAAGTTGAGACTCCGAGTTAGGTTGACTCGTTCTGCCTATACTGACTCACTCTTCTCTGAAGAAGAGAAAGACGTGTGGGTAGGAATAGGAAAGTAGGAATAGGAAGAAGAGAGTTGGAGTAAGTTGCTTTCGCTAGTGTATTCTCCCCATACAAACTGTGTGTCTATCTCTCTTTCTTACTATAAAAAAGCATTTATCTACTGGAAACCAGTGTCTGCTGGTAGTGGTGGTGGTGGTTTTTGTAGTTTTTGCTAAAAAACGAACAACTAGCCAGCCAACGACATCCATGTGCAAATAATTGAATCTACTTTTCCTTTTAAAAGATAATTTTGCTTGGATGAAATGAAATGGAATGGAAGGGGTTGATTTTACATTGTTTTGTATACTATGTACTATTGTGTATTGCATAGAATTGTACAAAAAGTAGGTCAAGTTCAAGTTCACCACCCACCACCACCACCACGAACAAGCCATTTACTATATTGTGTCGGTCTTTGCATATTGCCTGCCTGTGTACCTTTCAAGAAAGAAATCTAGAATATTGATGGTTAACTTTGATTTTGAAACTCTGTATTTGAAAAGAATATGATAAGACGAGATGACAAGAATGTGGAAAGACAACTCATTTCATTTAAATCTAACTCTGGACACTTTGGCTAGGACAGAGAAGAGCAAGCTTATCTTTAAAGGGCTAAGTCTTAGCTTAACCAAAAGGTAGTACATAGTTTTGAAATTTTGACCATCAGAGTGCCGTAGTTATTTATTATCTGCGATGTTTTAAGATAAGCGATGGATAAGTCAATACACAATATGGAAAGGTCTAAATAAAAAAAGGATAAAGCTTTTTTCTCATGCATATTAAATAGAATGCAATGCAAAATGCAGTGTACAATGCAATGCGATTATGCAATATTGAATATCTTGATCAAAGGGGAAACACTGCCTGTTGCCAGTGCATTTGGCCAGTGCAAAGCGTCGCAATGTGTAATGAGTTGCTTGATGCTTGATATCCGTCATTTCTGATTAAAAAAGGGCATGAGATCTGAGAATATTTAATTTGAAATTGAATGCACTAATTTTAATGATTTTGTGTTTTAGGACGGAGCGAAAATGTACATGCGACATCACAAGGTGCCAAGGGACATGCAGCGAAGGGTCCTCCGTTGGTATGACTACTCTTGGTCCAGGTATGTATTGCTTCCTCTGGATTATTTACGTTATATACAATATAACTCTTTCTTCATCTTCAAACATCTTCATTTCATGTTCATATCATTTTCGTGTAAACCTTCGGGTGAGTAAGTTTCTAGCTGAGTTATTTCCTGTTCTCAAACGATGACCTTTTCCAGGATGTTTTAAGATTTTAGAAATTAACAAAAGAATCTTTAATATTAGAACCTTTTCATTGAACATTTTTAATTGCTTACTTTAGCTTACTCTTTTAATTTTTGAGCATTTTTGTTTGATTTGCCCTTTTTGATCATCTTTAACAATGATTAGTAAATAGTCATTCTGTCTTTGTTTTGTACTAACTACTAACTACCCTGATTCCCGAAACTGACACTCCTCCTCCTTATCTTACTCCTGGTCAATGCTCACTTTCCTTCTCAATTCTATTTCTTGCCCTTTGCTTTACAACGATCCACATTTCATGACCTAGGTCAAAGTCATCTCAGTCCTCTATGGGTTATCTATAAAGTATGTAAATTGTGAATAATTCAGTGCAAACTTTGCTGTGTATTGTGTTGGTGTTCCAACTACAGAGGGAGAATCCAGGGTGGTGGTGATATTAACACGGCCTTAGGACTGTTGCCTGATAAATTAAAAACGGAACTGGCTTTACACGTGAACCTAAGCGTGCTTAAAAAAGTAAGTTTAATTTTAATACATTTTTCATTTAAACTATTAATTAAACGAAAAGAACTTGAGCTAGCACTAATTTGGTCTTTCAACTTAAATAAAGTCAGGGTTTTCGTCGTTTATTCGGATTAACTGGACCAAGATATGGACCAAAATCTAAGAATTCAAGAAACTAAAGGAAAAACTCAAAGGTCAATCCTGTTGTTAACGCAGCGTCGTAATATACTCTGAGTTTAACTAATTTGTCAGCAATGTAGACAACCCAGACTTGAAGTATTTCTTGTTGATCTAACTTGTATTGTATATGGCAATAGAAGTATTTAGTACAGGCAGGTAGTTTCTTTAAAGATGAAAATTAGTCTTCTAATGAGAACTTTGTTCCGTTTACCTACTTAGTTTTGCATCTTGGCATATCTTAAACAGTATGAGAGCAGATAAGATTTTCCATTTTAGTTTAGAAACAATCCCTTTCATAGTCCTCAAAATCTGAGATAATATTCGTTATTAAAATAGGATCTAAGAAAGATATAGAAAGATTCTCGCTTCATTATAATTCAGTGCATGCTTAATAATCATCATAATAATAGTAATAACCGTCATAAAGATTACGGAATAGAAAATAGGCGACGTAGTTTATACCACGAGAGAAATTGCTATGCCAAAGGTTATAGTGATGGTCGTTGGTAGTGGTATGAGAAGGAAGTGTAGAAGTAGACGATGAATAGAGGTGTGCATTAGTTATTCATCATATTCGAAGAATTTCTACTCAAGTTCATTATTATGCTGGAACGGTTTCGCAGAAAGTTTGATGAGTACGTGAGAGGTGAGAAAGTGCAAGGCGTTCTGCAAAGTTATTAGAGACTTGATCTAGATTTAAAGTAGCTGTTGGCCAGCTGGCTCTCTACTGATTAATTCCTTGTCAGTTATCTACTGTTTTAAGTTTTTGCTTCAATGCGTTTCGAATGGTGTGAAAACTATCACTTATACTGTGTACCATCAGGACAGGCAGGAGAGAGAAGCTGTAAACGTGTAAACTAAGTTTTAAGTACTTTGTATAAAGCGTCGGTTTGTAACTGTTATTGAAAGCTGTTTGGATTTCGTATTTACAGAATATTTAAGATCAGTTTAACCCAGTAGTAACTGTATTACTAGTACGTACATGCCTAATTCTACCATTTGTAATTAAATGTGTAATTTATGCATTATTCTTGAAAACTGTGGGCTTTCTGTCAAGTTTTGCAGTATAGGGTTAAAATATCAAACTATATATGTGCAAATCCTCAGTTTATTTTAATTACACTGAAGTTGAGTCTGAATCTTTATAGAAGATAAATGAGGCAGTTAGAAAATGAGATGAGAAGGAATTGTACAGGTTGAAATTTTCTTAGAGTTGATTATATTAAAACATGGATAGTTCTGATAGCTTAGTTGTGAGTAAGACAATGATGACTTCCATTAAAATTAACAAATGAGTTGTATTGTAGGCTAATTACGAAAAATAACAATGAACATATTGTTTTAAATGATATTTTTCCTGAGCCTTTTAGTTGAGAATAGGCATTAAATACACGGCTTATGATCTAAGATCTCACGTCTTAGTAGTACTAGTTTCTCATGCCATCATGACAGGAGTGGCAATGGCTGATACGCGCTAAGGGATGTAGTGGTAATATGGATAAGGTTTAGATCTTTTGGGGAAGGATTAGTTGGGTGGCTGTGTGGTTTTTGCTTATGGGTCTATGTTCGTTTTTTTGTAAGTTTTACTTAACCAGAAGTTGAGTTGGAGTTGTTGGAGCAAGTTGGTTACTGGTTAGATTAGTTTTACACTATGCCCACTTTATGTTTATACCATATGCATTTGTATCTTTCATAAAGTCTATATTCTCTTGATTATCATTGGC
>JAQGAA010000202.1:0-27934 GCA_034696425.1 Isotoma viridis
TTAATAAGGCATTTGCGGTTGTGCGAAACATGCAGTTGGTAAGGTTAATTAGGTATTAGAGTATTAGATTATGTGCATTTTTAACAGTAATTGAAATTCCAGTATTCCGTTTCAGCTGTGTAGTGTAAGGTCAGTAGTCTTATCGTTATTACCACAGGGACAGTCCTAGAATATAGATTAGTACCACTCAACTACTGATTTGTGATTTGACTTTGACATGTCAGGTAATTTGGTAATTATTTAAAGCATTTTAGAAGTATTCGTTTTTTATTTTTTATTTCCACGTGCTATAGGTCAATCTCGGTATAATTCTTTATAGTGTATAGGTAGATATAATGTTATAAAAGCGTATAGTTTTTATTTTCTCATGCGTGTTACAATAGTTACAAATACAAATAATTTATGACCTCGTCTCGTTGAAAGTGTTGAAACGAATGAAACGATAAAGAGAAGGATTTACTGATTAATTTAATGATATCTAAAACAAAAATTGTTTATCGTCCTTGACACATTGAAACAATTTTTTCTTTTTTCTGTATTAGAGGCTCCTTTTTTGTGATACCTTCACTGCCTTCTTGTTTAAAAAATATATTACAACTTTACAACATCAATTATACATCATGCATCACATCAGCACAAAATTATTATCAACTGTCAAACGGGCATTTAAATTTAGATTACCTATGTTTGAATGTCTTAGATATAAAAAAATCATGGGCCATAGTATAGTCAGGCTTAACCAAGGATATACCGATCTCTAGGATATGTTCGTATTGTGCTTATCTGAACTAAACTCTTCAGTTTTTATGATCGATTATTTTTTTTACTAGGTCAGATAAATAAGTTTATAGTTTATCATATCAGCATAACAGTGACAGTGGTAATACATAGTTTTGAGCTGGACTATGAGTCGGCGGGTGAAAGATTTCGGTTATGGAAAATCGAGATATCGAGAATCGCGATCGACAATTATGGCATGGCTATCTATATGCATCAATGAATGATTGTTTTGTCTTTGTCCCACAAAAATTATTAGGTACCTGTAGGTAGAATAATAATATTAATATTAATGGAAGAATCGAAGAATGTGGAAGTCCAGTCCCCCCGGTTGTAGAGCAAACTTTTACATTTGACAGAGAATTTTTGGAGCAAAGAGCTTCAGTTCAGAATGTCAATGTTTTGACGCTTTAATATTTATCACATTATCACCAGAAATGCTTCAAGTCGGTCAGAAGGTGAGAAAACGAAAACGATGTCAAAATGTCCAATCTTTATCGAGTGGGACCAAAAGTGTTTATAAGTGATAAAAATAATTAAACTGGGCAAAATGTTTGTGAAGATTAGCGTTTGATTTGAAAAAAAAGTATATGCAGAATCATCACTGACTGTCAGTTCTAGGCGCTAGGCTACTTTTTTCGTTTTTCAACTAGGACTACGGTAGTGCCCTAAAATATGTTCAAACCCCTTTTGTGTAGCAGCTAAAGCTAAAAGGACTGTGTAGCCTCAACTCAATACTTCTCGGATGTCAAGTATTGAATTAAATGTCAATGTTTAATTCGGGGATGCCGTCATTTCATTTCTAATTCTATAATTAACAATTAACAATCATTAAGATTGACTCAAAAGTTATCTGGCAGTGTAGGGTAAAAAGGTAGGGTGTTAGTGATAGTTCTTTGAATGAAGATCTTCAACTTTCCAGGGCTTGTGGGTTTTTTTAATTTGGTCGGTCGGTCATATTTTTAAATTTTTATGGGTATAAAGTAAAGGATAGACAATAACTGATTGTAACTTACAATGCACACTACATGGTAGGGTTTGGCCGATTTTAATGAATGATAGCTCAAAAAATCGGCCTAAAAATTAGAAACCCGATACAAAAAAATTAGCTGCCCATAGACCTTTTATTAGAGTTAGCTGAATTGAAACTGTTAAGTACCATGCACGATTATACAGACTCAAAATTAAAGGAAATTAAAGGAATTAGTTGAGATGTTGAGAAGAGAAGATGCAACATTAAATGAGAATAAAGCAAAGGGGTACATGTTAAAATTAACGGAGTCATTATTCTTTTAATTGTCTGGGGTTGATGAAATGAAAATGAAGTGGGCAATATTCCTGTAGTAGTGGCTGGTGGAAGCTTGAATAGAAGGGAGAGATGTAAACGATAATATATCCTGGAAAAAGCGATGATTTTTTAATGGTGACGAAGCCAAGCCAGGATGAAGAAAAAAGGTTTGAGTTCATGAATTGCTAATAACTCCCACTCTTGTGTGCTTTAATCCAATTTAAAACATTGGTAGAATAAGTATTAAGAAGAGTTGAGTGTGTACCAAAGATATAGGATATACTAATACTTCATTTTTTAGTGTTTGTATACTATATTGTGAATATTATTAAAATGTGGTGGTAGTAGTATCGAATAGAAGAGGTGGTGATTATGGTTATATTATGTGGCTGTATAGTGGTAGTTGTTAGTAGAAGTAGTAAAACTGATTGAGAATGATACTATTACGAATGTCGAATAATCATACAAGATTTAGTGGCTGTGAATTGTGAATGCATACATGTAGAGTTGTATCTGCATGTTAAATGTATGAGTATTTAAAATTCATTCATTTTCAGTATTTCAGTATTCGATACGATAGTTATCTTATAGATAGGTGATGGGGTGCCGGCGTTGATTATCATAAGCAAAAACGACAAAAAGTATTTTAGTTAAAATGGATATGAGTTTGATGAACTTCGACATGGAAGTTGTAGTCGTATTTGTATCCTTATTTGAAGTTTGTGTGATTTTTACTTCATATTATATTCATAGAACGGCTAGCAAGGAGACCCGTGCCGTGCTTCAAGTTCTAATGAAATCATGACAGAATCATTTGAATGATAGAATTGAATGGTTTCAATTTGATTTATGATGATATGGACAGAAGACTTGATTAATTTGATAGATATAATAGGTAGATTTGGTAGATTATTGCTAATACTATGCAGACACTGAAGTGGAGTTGACGATTGACGATGCCAATGTAGTATTTGATTGAGAAAGGTGAAAATAAGGAATATTTGAAATGCCTATTGAATTGTTTGAATTGACAATGGTTGATTTTTTTGAAAGAGCTATAATATGATTTGAATAACAAAGATTAAATTGAGATAAAATATAAATATATAAGCTTTGAAATAAATGTAAATGAATTATATATGATGTTCATACTCAGGTTGGGTCGGCTGGGGGATAAAGTACTCATCAATTTGCTGAAAAGTTTTTTTTTATTGAGTATATAAAAACTAATATTGTTTGTCATCGCCTAGTCTTCTTGTCAGGAAGGAAAGTTAATTAAGATTAGCATTAGCCGAAAACAAAATCAATCGTAAAATCGTAACTGCTATCCTATCTGCTACTGCATGATCCTATTAATCTAATAATCTGGTAATATTCTTTATAAAGTACATCTTTTGTTTCGTCTCTACACACCTCAATCCAACTATATCTGCCTTCTGCTGTATTGTAATAATTGTAAAGTAATTAGTAATTAAGTAATAATATCAGAATTTAAAAATCATCTTGTTATTGCTCCTTTCCTTGTTTCTGTTAAACGAGATGTTTAATGAACGAGTCCAAGGGACTTAAATAAGTTAGGTTAGGTTAGGTTTACATCCCCCTGCCATTTCAAGCTCTTTTTTTATAAATACCAATAATAAATACTTTTAAATAAATTCTAGATGAACAAAATTACGTCAATGTCAAACTTAAATGACACTTTTGTCTTGCAAATCACAAGTTATAAAAATTAAATGTTATGTCATACCTCATACTCGTCATCATAATATTATATCACATCATAGTATTTCTTCTGGGTACACTGGGTAGTAGCCTAGTAGGTAACATTGAAATACATTTGTTAATACAAGATTACGTTACATCTGATCTCCACAAATTCAGTAAATTTTCAATTTTCACCAATCAAAAACTCATATTTTTCCCTCAGCACAGAATTGATGAAACACGAATTAATAAGAAGATACGATAATAACGATATAATGTTCAAAAGTAAAAATTACTAATTTTAGGGTTATTCTCCATCATATCATTATGATGGGGACATTTTATCACTCCACTAGTTATAGTTTGTAATGAAAATCTTATTTTAATTTCATGTAACATAAGGTTTAGTTTAAAAGTTGAGTTGAAGAAGATATAATATAGTTTGCATCAAATAAAACACAGGAAGTGGGAGTGGAGAAAAATTGATGAACAATTTGAGTAAAGAGATAAAAAATGTTATCGCTGTTATGATGGTTGTTTGAGGAAACTTAACAAAGTATTATTCAGTCACTTCTCGACTAGACGTATTTATAACTATTTCTATTCATATTTTAGGATTTTATTTTTTTGTACTGAAAATTATAAAAAAAAGTAAAGGAAAGTTATTAATTTTCATCAGGACACATCTACTAAACGCTAAATAGACCGTAAAAACGTAATACGTAAAATAAACTATACGAATGAAGAATGAATTCCGACTGTCAACAAGGAAACTGGTCATGAAATGTTTTACGTTTTTTGGGCTTGTTTAGTTAATTGTATTGCATTTAAATTTAAATTGAATGAGAGTGAGGGTGGTTTATCTAGGTATTCTAGCACAATAATTTAAATTTAGCAAAATAAAATTCAGATTCATTGAAATCTAACTAGTGAAAATAATTGTGATTGACAATGAACAGAAATGGAAATCAGAGCAATGTTTTCGCATTGGTAATAAATAATAATAAAAATACCACTACCTATATTCATATTTCATTTCATTCTATACTCTTCTGGTAAAAGTGGTAGCTAAAACTAAAATCTCTTTTGAATACAAAAATTGCGATATTGCTTGGCTGGTACTCTGGCACATGTAGTTCTATACTTGTACAGAAAAAGTAGAAGCGTAAAGGAACGAAAGGAAAGGTATTTAGCAAAGTATCAGTGGACATTCTGCGAAATGAATAATGGCAAATAATCCTTTATAACTTGATTCATTTAAAATCTGTTGACAATGGGCCATGTTGTTAAGTGTTTAAATTAATCAACGAATCTAAAGGATTAGACGTTTGAATGATTCACGAGAGTAAATCAAAGCAATGTCGAAGAGAAGACTTAAGCCTGGTTGGCTTAGGATTTGTCCGACCTACTAACCGTTTTAAATTTAAGATCTTTCCATTTAAACTAATACCTTTACCTGAGACCTAAGCTGAATACGTGATAGAAGATATTTTTTTTACTTTAGTTAAGATGATGAAAATATGCGAATTGCGAGACCCACTCCACTATGCATTATCAATACCCTCGGCTTTACTACACACATTCAAGATGAAACAAAACACAATAGCTTATCATGAAGATAATAGCAAAGACAATAATTGCATTGGAGTAAACAGCATTTTATGTAGGACTAGTATAGTAGGCCTAGACAGTAGGACTGGGATTGATTGTTTAGTTTTGTGTTAGTAAGGTAAGGGATTGTGCATTGCATTATTGCATAGGTAGGTAATTGTAATTGTTCTTCTGTTATTTTCTTAAAATGTATACACAGCACATTATAGTTTCTACCTTGCAATTTGCAAACAACAGGTAGGTTATTATGTTCTTATTGCATATGTTGCAATGAAGTGGAGATTCGAGTTCATTCTCATTCATTCATTTAAAATTGCATGAGTATGTGTCGTTTTTTTAGGTTCATTATTTACTTGCCGTAGTCGAACTGCACTACTACTACTAAAATAGTGTAACTATTCTTCTTCAATCTTCTATTCAGTTAGTCAGTCTTCACTCTTCATTTAGAGTAGGGACTAGGTACCGAGAATTGGTCAGTTAAGAAAGAAAATCAGTAAAGATCTGTCATGGAATTTAAGATTAGTAGTTTCCTAGTCAGAGCTTGCATTGTAAGAAGCTCTGTGAGTGAAAGATCTTTTAGGATAGTAAAATATGCCAGAAGACGATATTATTTTGCGATTTTTGTCGGTATATATGTTGCAGGCCATATCGATTTGAAACCGTATTTGGGCCTAAATAACTTTTTCCAGAGACGTCGTACAGAAATAATAAAAACTT
This sequence comes from Isotoma viridis, assembly GCA_034696425.1. Lineage (NCBI taxonomy): Eukaryota > Metazoa > Arthropoda > Collembola > Entomobryomorpha > Isotomidae > Isotoma > Isotoma viridis. The sequence continues at coordinate 6,098 of JAQGAA010000202.1, forward strand.
TTAAGAAAAAGCTTCGTCGAAATCCCTGACTGAACCTAATACACTCGGTTTCGGTTACTCATCTTATTTTGTAAGTCATTTCAGAAATAAAACACGAAATTGAAAACTCAGAAGTGTTTTACAATGCCGACGGTCTTTATCGTTAGGTCTAATGTCGTCTAACCTTATGGGAAGACTAATATTGCATTCAATTTAATAGCTTCTAATGTACTACTGTATGCTCATGATATGATGAATGATGAAATGATGATACGAAAATCAGCAAAGTAAACTTCAAGGGTTTCCTTCAAGACATCGGGCTGGCTTTAAGAATAAGAAGCAAAAAATATTGACGGATCATTTCTAAAATGTTAGAAATATAATATTATAGTGTTATAGAGTGTAGATTTTACCTACTATTATTGCGACTATCGACCAGTGCCTTAAAGTTACGGTAGATTTTAAATTGTAATTGCGTTGTAATTATAAAATACAGACATGGTATATCCATCTAATCTGTTTCACATCCGGTTATGAATGAAAAACAGAGTAGACAGTAGACAGGCTTAATTAAATCGTTAAAAATAAGTAAATAATTATGATAGTTGGATTGGAATCAAGCGTAATATTTTATTTTCTGAGAATATTATTAACTTCAGCTGAAATTAAATTAATGAAAGTTGTCAAACTACTTTATTGGTTATCTATTAAAAACCTTCCCGTTTTTATTCTCCAAAATTAAATAGTTGTACGGTAAGCGGCCAATAAAGTATTGATTGCATTTGATATAACTTGCATAAAATGATAAGGAAATTCTGAAAAACTGAAAACACCCACTTGCTTATTTGTCCCACTAAAAAATCTAGCCATCCAGGCTAGTATTATGAAAGCATGTACAGAGAGAGAGATTATTTGAATCAACTCACTGCATATCAAATACTGATATTTAAATGAAATGATTAAATACCACATCACATCAGAATTCTAATGAATACAGTTGTAAAAAATGTGATGATGTTTGTGTTAGTGATTATTTTGTAATATTTATGCACACAAGCGGTGGAGATTTATAGCTATAACACAATGATGAGGTAATTATCAACATCGTGGATGAGGTGACTACTTTGAATGGTTTATAAAAATGACGCGAATGATGGGGTTTTTATGACATCATGGATTTTCCTGGAGTCGAAAAGATGATCCACCTTGTGTTGTTTAACTTGTATATACCTAGAAAGTATCTTGCAACTAAAGCCGTGTTACATTGTCATTATATTATTACGATTGTCGTTAGTGGTGAATTGCTGAATAGTTTTTTGATGTTTTATTTAATCTTTAACCCCTTTTTTTGCATCGCATGTGCACGACCGTATAGGGAAATAGTGGAAAATTGTCTGAAATAAAAACTAATTTAATTCATTGTAGGATTTGAGTATTATTGAATTGCATTTCAGTTTCCAGAGGAGTTAAGTGTATAATGATGAGAATATTATGATGAGGATGATTATATAATTACATATGAATGAGGATCTAAAGAATTTTTAGTGGAAAAGCTGGAACAAATTTTTGTATAACAGAATATTATGAGGAGGACTAAACTTTAGTAAGTAGGATTCTTCTGGGGGAGTGGGGAGTTGTTGAATTGCTAGGAGTGATGTTATTTCTTTTCTTACCGAAAGTTTTGAAGATTTTGGTGCATATGCGATTGGTTGCGTTGTTGCGTACGGTACAAGTATATTCGAATAATATGAAATAAGGGTGTAGTAAGGTGGTTAGTAGTAGTAAAAGTAAGTAAGCAACAAATGGCAATAAAAAATTGTAAAGGGTGACTCACTCACTGTTTGACTATGGCCGTTCAGTAATTCAGTACTTATCTATCTGTATCTGTGGTTCTAAAATAAATTCTGAAAGTCCTATCCGTACCATACACAATACCTTTTATGTTACCACAACTATTGAGTGTCTTGACTGATACGCTTGAGTTTATTTTATTTCACTTGAATTTGTGTACTATTCTATTCTATCGCTGATTATTGCTACCTGCTGCCTATACTGGCTTACCTGCTGCCGGTTAAGGTAGTTTTTATTCAGCTTAAGTGAAGGGTTGAGTGAAGGTGTTCGTTAGTCGAATCTCTTAAGACTGGTTGGTGGTCATAGTCATTAACTTTATTGTTTCATGTGTGTTGTTGTGTGTGAGTAAATATATTACTTGTTTATTGTTTTCCTTGAAAAACTTGTGGATTTTTCTGGAAAAATAATTTTGTCTGATTTCATTAAAACATTGGAAAAATGGTCGCAGCAAATCGTTCGGTGAGTTTTTGGTTTTCAAGTTCCGTGAATTTTTATTTTCAATTTTTAGTCTTTTTACTAGTAGTTTCATCTTTCTTATTATTAAAAAAATGCAACTTTTGGTATTACACGTATTTAAAATTAAAGCTATGTCTGTGATCTGTGTAAGCATAAATGAGGAAGAAGCATGAATAATAATAATATTACTTCAGAAAGAAAAATGAATTTTAATTTCTTGGAATTCTCAGATTATTCAATAAATTCATGATAAAAAAATAGATTTGGTTTTACTTGTGTATTCAACATGAACGTTAGATACATTCATTGCTGATTGAGAGATAGTTGATTTAGTTGCGTTTAGAAGTTGAAAAAAATCTGAAGTAGAAATAAGGTTAAGGTTCAATTTTTCAGAATGAATTGTGAATCGTTAATTAATGCAAGATCACGGCAGGATGTTGGTAGAATTATGATTTTTTTTTCAACTAAAGGTATGACTTATGTATTCTAACTAAATTGCACTGGTATTGAATTGGATAACTGACTTTATGTATGTTTTTACTGGTTGAATATGTTATCGAAATTTCATTGTAATATTATATTTGATGATCACATGGATTGAAATTGAAATTCAAAGAATGAATAAGGCCGAAGAACGGCTTAAATTAGAATTTGATTTAGAATTTACTGGCTAAATGTGGTCTCTGGTGTTGTGGACTAGTGGTAGAAGCTCTTTTGAATTTTATGATCGATCTAATCTAAACACAACACAACATAACGCATGAGCCGCATGGACATTTATATGCTTTAAACAGTTAAAAAGTTAAGTTTTCAGCTGTGTGTTCATTAAATTAAAATTAGGCAAAGATTTGATTGAATATAGTGTAACTTGGATCGAAGTTGTTTTATTATGTGATTTTTAATGTGGGTTATTGAATTGGGAAAATTGGGATAGAACAATAATACAATACATGAACAAATGGTCCATAATAATAATAATTTAACGACATGAAAATGAAAAGTTTATTAGTTTATTATTATGCATTCTTATTTTAATGATTACGGTGGACGAGGACTGAGTGAAATCATGTCGATAATAATATCATTTCTGAGTATTTTTATTTGCTATTTCGAGTCAACCAGCAACTCAAGTAACTTCCATTTATGAATGACATAACTGACACAGGACACAAGCACAATTAAAGTCAACCGGCGACTTTTATAAAACGTGCATGAGTCATCTTTTCCTACATAGTTAATTAATGATTAATAATAATTACTCAGCCAATTTTTTTTATTTTTACATTCCAATAATGAGCTCAGGGCTATATATGCTTCATAAATCATAATAATAGTGTTTTGCTGTGTAGTTTGTTGTGGTGTAGCACATAGTAAATGGAATTATGGATTTTGACATTGACACTATGGATAAATACGTTTTTAGAGATTTTTTTTTGTTTATTTCGGTATATTATTGAGGTTATTATGAAATAAATTGATAAAAATGCATTATAGTTTTGGAAATATGTAAAAATGAACATATTCTGGATTAATGATTATGATTATAATTTTAATTCCAGCAGGGACCTGCTTTCAAATTATTAAATACTACTTTATTTGGATTTTTGAATCATAATTCATAAATGAAAAGCACATTTGATAGGCGAAGGTCAGCAAAATTTATGCTACTAGGTTTTTTTGATTTAGAAAGACAGGTAAACTGCCAATAGTAATAATTTTTGATTGAATTGTCTGCATAATGATGTTGAAATAATTGAAGTACGAAGAAGTGATTTCTCAAGACAATAAGTAGAGTTTCTGTTTAGTGTCTGCGATGTTCTATATTCCATAATATGTTTGTTTCAATTTTCCATTATGGAACAACAGGAGATTAAAAAATCATCCTGGCCTGGTTGGCTTGCTTTGCTTATGGCAAAATCCCCGAGTATGCATACGTAAGCAATAGTAAGCATAATGAGTAAACGTGTGTATTTTTTTGCCAGAAAAGGAAGGTATTCATAAACGATAAACATAAATTGTAATTGTGTTTTAAGGTTATAAGTTTTTTTGTATAGTATAGACTTGGAACTCTTCTGTAAGTTCGAGTATGGTATTGGTATATGTAGATAAGGAATCCATGCCGATGCCGGTTTTTACTCAAGATGATGATTAAGAAATGAACGTGTTTTTGTAATTTCTAAGAGTTGATTAGAGGCTCTTATTGAAATAAAATGAACATACGAATCTCAATTCCAACATCACTTGCTGCTCCCGAAGATGCTGCTGTGAGGTTTTTTCCTGGTAAAATAAAATGATGAAGAGCTAAATTGTAATATGTAGCATTGGAGGTCTGCTGGTCTTTAGACTTTTTACTGAATATACACAGCACAATCAAGGTTTGCTTCAAGCTTTAAGGAAAAATAAATGCCGGCTGTATTCCTGTATTTAGTGGACTTGATAACTAAACTACCTTCCTAAAGTATACGTGAGAGATGATAGCGTGTTACATATAATAATTGATGTAATGCTTTTGGAATGGCATTGATCCACTACTGCTATGTTGGGAATTTGATGTCCTAACTAAAAGTTTCATTCATTTGATTTTTGATGCAATTATTATTCTGCTCTGGGTTTTAAACTGACCACGATGCATACGATACGAGTGTACCGTGGGAATAAAATAATTACGTAATGAATGAAATGGAATTTGGTACTATGTTAAGCAGACTGATCGTTAGCAGAAATGTAGTAAAATTAAATTAGATAAGGATTCATCTGCAAGTCAAGGCTGATTTAGGGTTTACTTAAGATTAATAGTTGGAACGTTGGAAGTTTGTATTGGCAGTTTTATTATCTATCTACATAGTACTAGTGTTAATATACATGTGCTAGAAACAGACGTCATTTTTTGCTAATGTATCTCATTGCTTGATAATTGGGAAGCCTAATCATGAGAATGTGTAATTTTTGCAAGAAAGTTACATGAAATTCTTTTAGTGCTGTTTACAGAGACAGAAATGTTGAAAAAAATTATAAAAGTATTGAAATAATGTCAACATGTGGAGTGGAATAGTTGGTTGGTGGTCAACAACGACAGTTGATTTTTCAATATTTTCTCATCGTCATCAGTAGAATTAGAGTTTACTCAAGCATGATGATGAAAGTTCATTCATGGTGTTTTATTGTCATCATATCATGACTGCAGTTGGCTGTCATGTCAGAGTGTGTGAAACTGGAAGTTGTTAAGCGAAGTCAAAAGTGTAACAAAAAACTGTAGAAAAGAAAAGGAAGGCAGTTGAAGTTGTTATATGTTGGCCTGGTGGCCGTTATCGTCCTGAGGCAGACAGATGTTTGATTCTATTTCTAATTTCGGTCGGTTTTGTTCTACTTGAGTATATTATATATAGCATAATTGTAAATTGTATAGTTTTTTGTAACTATGATGTCATCTCCTTTCTTATTTTTCTTCCTGACCATGGCCATAGTTCCTACTCTTATTTTTTAAACTCATATTGAATCAGGAGGAGTCTGAGTAAAAAATAACTTTTATAGTTTAACGGACGGCAAAACACGGGCTTAAATTGTCCGTTGTGAAACGAAGGAATAAAAATACATATTTTGAGTTGGATATCCAGAATATAATGCGAGCAATGCCTTTGAATTATTTTAGATTTCATATTTTTGTCTGAAAATAAATGGCTGAATTCGCTAAATGACATAATCGATTATCACTGTCACATATGGTTTCTACATTGTAGTCTGATTTCCTAGCAATTTCTCAGCATTCAATTGCTTATCTAGTCTTGGTTTTGCTGTTGCTTATAAAAATTTTAATTCTTGATACAACTTTACAAAATACATACATAGAAATGAATCTTCCAATTACAATCTCTACAAACGTTAAGTTCACCATCTGGTAAACATATTTAAAAACTATGGGAACCTAAAAACCTAATATGCTGTGTCCGTTTTTTAAACGGGCTGAGTACTTTAGAAATTAGTTAGCCAGTATATTCGATGATGCGGTGATGTCATTACTGCTACAACTACGACCCGACCCAGTGACTCGGTTTCATTCAGTGATTCAGTGACTGACAGCAATCAGTTTAAGCTAGTCCATTGCATAACTTCGGACGGAAGTTTTTCGAACTCAATCTAGGAAATAATTGAATATGATTATTTTTTAAAAATATAGGCGAATTCTTTACCGAAATGAAGTTTATGATAGAATTTAAGCTGATTTAGAATAGTGCGAATATTCACGCATGTATTAATTAGTAGAATAGTATTCAACGTTTTCTTACATGACATTACTGAAGAAAATAAACGATTATTATAACCTTGTTAGTTATGTCCTACTTATTTCCTGGGATTTGCGGTTTTTATGGATCCAGTATAAGGCTTCAGTTCACCAATCTTCCATGCTTGTATTTCATTCGGATGACATGATTTTTTAGATGAAAATTAGAACCCACCACAGAAGTTATTTTTGTTTGATTTGAGAATGATTAAGCTGCTTGACCTTGGCTTTGCTTTGATTAACTATTTGCTGGTTAGCCGAATACGTCCGTGACACGATGTCACTTCAGTTATAAAATTTTTTTTAAATCCTTCTTAGGATATGGAAAAAACACCCTTTTCATGTCTGTTAGTTTTTGTTTCATGTATAGTTTTTATTTTGATAAACGAAATAATCATGATCACGTAAAAATAACGAATTTCAAGACGAAAAGAATCAAATTAAATTACTAAACTGCATGCATGTATATTTGTAGTACAAAAATTGAATTTATGAACCGTATAGCTTACAAAAAGGCGAAGTATTTTATTAATGCCACATCTGACTGATAGAGCAAATGTATATTTAGGTAGGTATTTATTATGAAATAAAAAGTAACTTATCATTAACATCATCGCTGTAAATTATAAATACCGGTATAATTGTTGACTGCTTAACTGGATGAAAACATTCTTTACAAGAGAACAGCTAAAAAGTAACAAAGGGATCTTACAACTTATTTGTATCACTCGTTTCATTCATAAAAATGAGGGAGTGGCATTTTCTGTCTTGATGGTAGTTTTTACGAGAGGATTAAATATAATTAGTGTAGTGTCATTTTTTAAGAGTGTTTGTATTGCTAATGGGGCATCAGTTTTCGTATCTATTCTTGATGAATGAAGTCATTATGATATTTTATTCTAACATACAAATATTATTACCTTGCATGAAACGCTTATGTCATCGTTATCATTATCCTTATCAATCAACAAGCCAGGTTTGTACCATCTTGTGTTGTAATGTAAATTTGAGTCATAATATCATTGAAGATGTGCATTATGGAAATTGCAAACCATCCGTCGAATGAGTTGTTGTGATGAGTAGATGAGTCTAAGTTGTTATTTGTATTGTCGTCAATCTTTCATGGAAATAAGAAAGTGTGTGGGTTGCATATAAACGAGTTATTTTGATTCGATGATATAAACTTTCTGTAGTCAGAACAAGGAGTAGCTTGTTTATAAAAGCGTACGGTTAAATAACATAGGACATCAAATTATTTCACGTGGACTATAAATGAAGGTTAATCTGTTCCGGGCCTCCGGGGTTGGATTTGAAATTATATTTAGGTAGTTCTTTAGGTACATCAGAGGAAGTAATGATGTTGATGTGTGGGGTGATAGATTATGATATTTAACATTGAAGTTTGCATTTCATGAGTATTTTGATTACTTAGATTTCAATAAATCCTGAAGAAAATGGTACCAATGATTTATCTTTGACAATGAGTTTCCGCCCTGTGTAGATTTGCTTGGACGCGTATTGTGGAATGTATTGATTAGATTGATAATAAAATAAAATGATGTTCTCTCTCTATAAGATAGCATATTCTGATTTATTATTTTTAATATTTCCAGGTCAATGTTCGGGTTACAACGATGGACGCGGAGCTGGAGTTTGCCATCCAGCCGTCCACAACAGGCAAACAACTATTCGATCAAGTTGTTAAAACTATTGGACTTCGGGAGATATGGTTTTTTGGCCTTCAGTACGTCGATAGCAAGGGATATACAACTTGGCTGAAACTAAATAAAAAGGTAGGTTTGAAGTAGAATCTATTTACTGCGGATCCTTTGCCAATACTTCCTGAAATCCTGATTATCCTTTTGCAAATAAAATGGTTTATTGTTGACCTAATGTGTAAGTAAATCGAAAATGAATGATGTTAATGTTCATGGTTCATGATGATGATGACTAACTAAATATTTTGACAAGCAATGTTTTCTTATCTCTCTCTGTGTGTCTTTTGTACAATGCTTGCTTGGGATTGGAATTACGTTTGAATTTACAACTCAATACAAACTACTTCGTCTACTGACTTCTTAATCTGTTGATGCTGGTTCTAACTTCTTGGTCCATGGTGAAGGAAGAATCTGAAAACTTTGCTGAGAAAATTGCCCGAACAATAAAGCGTCAAAATCTTGAACTGGTATAAGTCTGTTGTTGCTTCTACTACCGCTTTTGAAAAAAATCCTGGGGTTTCATCATTTCATGTAATAGTTTGCAATGGGACTCGTAAAATTGTGTACAAACTACTTTGCCTTGTATCTTGTATTCTAAGCAGTACCATCATATTAATTACTACTCTATACTCCGTTCTACTTTTTACACCATCATAAAATGTTTGTTGAATGAGTTTACAATTTATTGGCCTTCCAGGAAGGAAGGCATGTAAATGCGTATTTAGACGAAAATGATATCCCTTGCTGGAAAGAAAATTAAAGGTACAATATATACCTAATATATTTACCCTTGGCTATCAACTTGATTATTAGATTTTAGAGTTTTAACAGTAGAATTAATGAATTTTTTACAATAAGTGGTTTCCCCTTAAATTCCAATTGTAAAGAGTGTATTGTTTTGGAATTTGCGATGACCTGTACCCTAAATAATTTAAAGTACACGTACTTTAATTCAAATCAGTTTCACTTATCGTACGTACTTTAGCACAGCATTCTTTTTGAATGATGTTAACTTGTAAATATAGCACATATATCCATTTTGTGGCTTTGCTTATCATCATGACTGACATTAAATTCCTGCAAGTTATGGAATTTTGGATAATACCTGTACGCAATTGATTAGATTATGTTTTTTGATGAATGACACTATTAATTACCTAACCTGTAGAGTGTAGACCTGTATATAACATTATTCAGTACAATAACTTTTGAACTCATTTGATAAAACTTGTGGAACAATGTCTGAGCCTTTTCAATCAATCGCACTTTTGTTGCCAAAAATAAGTTGCTTTACTTTATACCATCAAGATCAACTGTATATTTATTATTTATTTTTATTTCATGTTATAAATTATAATATGTTGTCGTCTTTTTGCTTTATTATTATGATTAATCCAATTTGATTTGTAATACCTGGTTGACATATTTATTGGAATGATACCCTGCCCATGAGTGTCTCTGAGTAGACTTTTCTTAAAATGCATGAGAATGAGCTGACTTTTAAAAATGTTTTCTTTACCTGTACCCTGCCTGTTATCTTATAAAAATATTATTTGATTAGGTATTGAGCCAAGATATCAAAAAGGAGTCTCCCCTTCAGTTCCGTTTTAGAGCCAAATTCTATCCTGAAGATGTAGCAGAAGAATTGATTCAGGATATTACGACGGTAAGTAAACTTGAATTTCCATATGGATTGATGTCGTTGTACGCATAATTTGAACATTTTGCTTTTTTTACTTTGTAGAGGCTATTTTACTTGCAAGTGAAAAATGCAATTCTATCGGATGAGATATATTGTCCACCAGAAACCTCAGTGCTTTTAGCATCATATGCGGTTCAGGCCAAATATGGAGATTACAATAAGGAAATACACACAAGTTTGGCCAATGATCGAATACTGCCGCAAAGGTAATAAAAATAATGATTTCATCAAATATTAATTCTCACACATTGATACATTCAGTATAGTAAAGAAATAATGTGCAATTTTATTTACAGAGTTATGGATCAGCATAATATGAGTCGAGAAGAATGGGAAGAAAGAATTGTGACTTGGTGGAAGGAGCACAAAGGAATGATGCGCGAAGACGCCATGATGGAATACCTGAAGATTGCTCAAGATCTGGAAATGTATGGAGTAAATTACTTCGAAATTAAGAACAAAAAAGGAACAGATCTTTGGTTAGGTGTTGATGCTCTTGGTTTAAATATCTACGAAAGAGAAGACAAATTAACACCTAAAATTGGTTTTCCTTGGTCCGAGATCCGCAACATATCTTTTAATGACCGTAAATTCGTCATCAAGCCAATAGATAAAAAAGCTCCAGACTTTGTATTTTTTGCTCCCCGACTCCGTATTAATAAGAGGATTCTCGCACTTTGTATGGGAAATCATGAACTGTACATGCGGCGTAGAAAACCAGATACCATTGAGGTTCAACAAATGAAAGCACAAGCCCGTGAAGAAAAGCTAGCTAAACAACAAGAAAGGTACATTAAGAGAAACATGGATCAGGATCGTATATTCGATTAGGTTATTATGTGGTTTTAAAACTCAATTATTTACAGGGAAAAGTTGCAACGAGAAATTGCCGCAAGAGAGCAAGCTGAGAGGAAACAACAAGAATATGAGGAACGTTTGAAGAGTATGCAAGAGGAAATGGAAAGGCGACAAGGAGAGCTTCTGGAAGCTCAAGAGACCATCCGTCGTCTAGAAGAACAACTTAAGGCCCTTCAACAGGCTAAGGAACACCTAGAACAGCGACAAAATGAGCTTCAAGAAATGATGGAACGACTAGAGGCCAGCAAAGAGATGGAGGCTGCTGAGAGACAGAAGTTGGAAGATGAAATTAGGTATAGACAATCATTAATATTGGCAGTAATAAAATACTAATTTTTTTAAACTCTAATGAACCATCTAACCATATTTTGTAATATTTAGAATGAAACAAGAGGAAGTGCAACGAATCAGTGATGAAGTGCAAGCCAAGGACGAAGAAACAAGACGTCTGCAGGAAGAAGTAGAAATGGCTCGAAAACGCCAAGAGGAAGTTGCAAACGCTCTTATTAACGCTACCACCACTCCAGCCCATCATCACTTAACAGATCACGATGATGACGATGAGGCCGTGCCAAATGGACATTCCCAGGACTTGGCTTCTGGAGATGTCGACTACGCTGATCCAGTTGACGGAATGACAACTCACGCTGAGAAAAATGAACGACTCCAGTCTCAACTAAAGGTATGGCCCGAAATGAATATCATGACTTGGCAAATCAATTTGCATTCGAGTTGCATTTTATCATTTCACATTCACACGTTCTTCTTTATTTTGTTAAAAATTAGATGCTGAAACAAGAGCTCGCAGAAACACGAGACGACACAAAAGAAACTACCTTGGACAAAATCCACAAGGAAAACGTACGACAAGGGCGAGACAAGTACAAGACGTTGCGAGAAATCCGAAAGGGTAATACCAAGCGAAGAGTGGATCAATTCGAAAACATGTAAAGTAAATAATTATTCCACTACCGCCCACCATGATGTTATAGAATGGGTGGCTTAGCGTATAAACTATTTAAAAAATATTCCATTAGGTATATATTGTATCATTATGGTTTTGTAAACCATATTAAATAATTTAATTCTTATTACACTAGATATTTTGAGTTAGACTAAGTTTAGATTTACTACTAGAGGACATTTCCTGCCGTTGGATGCATAATTCATACCTATTTTCTTAGTTGTAGTTTGTAATAATACCTAGGTTTACTAATCGAATCCAGTTTTTCAAATGTAGTCTCATCAAAATTAAATAACTGTTTCTACCCAATTTATTAATAGCAACTCACCTATTTTAATTAGCCTCGTTTCATATTGAATATTATGATGTTGAGACATATGCTTGCTAGAAATTATAAAAAATTAGGCAAACAAGATGAAATATTATCATTTAGCTTACCTAATATTTATTATTGAGTATTTAAACAGTAGTACTTAAACCTCTTAAAAGTTTTCATCCTATGTATATTTTTGGCTTAAAGTACTGTAAAGAAACAGTCAGCATGAGTTTACTGAGTTTAATTGAATTCGATACATTAAATACTTTCTACTGCACATGCCTACAGGTATTCTCATGCTGTGGTCGAATGTTAAATTTTGAAAATTACATAGTGCTAAATGATTTTGAAGAAGAAAAATGATTCTATAATAGATTTAAGTTTATTTGCTTGTATGTAGATGTAGGCAATAGTTAAGTTGTTAGCACCTTGACAGCCCCGACGATGTATCGTGTCGGGGAGAATAGAAGAATTATCAAATGTATATTTAAGCTGACTGACGAAAATACATAATTATTCCGTCTCATGTATTAGACTTGCATACATAATAATACTATTATTATATTTAATCTATTCTACCAACCTATGCTATCTCTAGCTATATGTGGTGCCTCTTTCCGACTTTTTTTGTGTACAATTTCTATTATATTTGTAAAAATATGGTTTGATTGGTTAATGTTAGTTAATGTCGTACGAAAATTTCCTTCTGTGCCTCGGTTTTGTTAGGGCAAAGACAAAGATGTATTATTATTTGTTTAAATTTTTAAACTGGGTAATACTCTCTTACCTAAAGGCCTTATTAAAACCGTCGCACCATGTCATTATAATATCGTCGTAGGCATTAGGCGAAAAAGAGTATTAGTTTTAGGTTATGTATGTATTTTTAAAAATTGCATAATATTATTACTAATCATTGGTACAAGGTTGAGAAATCCTACACGCCAAGAAGATGCCGGTATCCTATGCTTCCATGAAACTTGATAGCAGTATGTAGTTGTAGTCTAGTTGAAAGTAATTTGAAAAAAATTTGTTGTATGTAAATCTAGATGCGATTCTTTCTACCTATTAGCCGATGCCTGAATCCCATAAATATGTACCTTTTTCCACAATCACATATTCACATATTAAATAGTAATATGTATAAAACTGTACGTCGAAACAAATCGAATTGAATCAATCCACTGGTGGTACATGTAAAAATTTAAAGAAATATAATCCATTTTGTTACACTTTACGGTATGAAAATTGTAATGTGATTACCCAAAATAATACTGTTGTTGATAAAGACGAAGTGAATATGTATATTTTGATGTTTGAGTGTTTGAGTTTATTAACATGACGGTAAACTTGATTTTAGTCTTTGTTAAAGCATTTGCATTGGGTCATGGAAAAATAAATGTATGCATAATAATATGAATAATATGGTAAGATGCATGCTACTATGCTAGTGCTGGAGAATTTGAAAAATATGTCATGCATAAGAGAGGCCGACAGTTATATTGAGGTCAAAAGAGAAGTCATCACAATTTTATTCAGCGTTTATTTTATCTGGCAAAAATGATTTTAAAGGAGAATTCGAATACAGGAAACATGATGATTGCGAGTGTAAGCGTATCGAATCACTGGATTTGATAAAATGTCAATCAGAATAAATGTAATTTGTTATTTAATAGATAGTTCTAATGGCTGAGCGTCTGCTTTGGCTCTCAGTCTCCCTTGAACTTTCATAAATGGTCGCTTCAATCTGCCTCTCTTGAGAAAATCTCTGGAGAAGAGTCCTTGTCTTCTTGTAAATTGAAGGGTCATACAAAACATCGAATCCTCCTAAGGCAGCAGCATCAAGGTATCGGTTTCCAATGACGAATCTCTTATGATGCTCAGGGCTGTTGAAAAGAGGGCATTTTTCGGTGCAGACCAAATGCTGTCTGGGATACTCGAGATTGACTGAAGTGTCCAAAGTTCTTCCATGTAAAACATTGGAATCATCAACAGCCAAGGTACTCCTTGTGAGTGATCCCTCTCTAGCTTGTCTGGAGTAGGCAGACTGGGAATCGAGCTCTGATGAGTAACTCTGTTCCCGTCGTGACCTTGCCACCGACCCTTCACGAACCTGTCGAGAGTAGGATGCACTTGAATCCAACTCAGCAGAGTAACTTTGCTCTCGCCTTGACCTTGCTACCGAATTTTCTCGTACTTGCCGAGAGTAAGACGATTGATCCAACTCAGCGGCAACGCTTTGAGCTCTTAGAGATCTTGACACAGAACTACTTCTCACATTCAAAGCAGAAGCAAGGGACTCAGAAGATGCAGCTTCTACAGATCTAGCTCTTCGCTGTCGAATAATTCGTTGCTGAACATCAGAGCTTTCCTGTTGCAAAGCTACGGATTGAGCCCGAGTTGATCGGATTTGTTGCAACAAACTATCGCTGGCGTAGTTGCTAGCAGCAGAAGTCCTTACTTCAGATCTTGATCTTGAGAATCCTCGTCCGTAGAACGGATCAGCAGCCCACCTTTCGATGAAGCTCTTAGCCCTTGGGGGACTCACAGCTCGTCGCCTGGCCTGATAAGCTCGTCGAGAGTCAGTATAAGAAGATGAAGAGCTCGATAACGAAGAAAGGCTGGCGCTGGACATATATTGTACTTGATTTCGGTAGTAGGACTCTCCGTATTCGTAGTTATAGTCATACATTCGCAACCATCTGGGTCGTGCCCAGTGGGTGAATAGACCTGGAGTGGTGGTCTTCTTCTTTTTTGAAGCCTCGTCTGCCATATCTGTTTAAACATGATAATTTAATTCTCTGTATGACAATGCAGACCCTTAAATTGACCCAAATCAATTTGCATAGCCTTGAAATAAAATGTAGATAATTCTTGAATTTAATCCTTACCAATTTATACCCGAGGGAAGTTGAGACAAGAAGAAGATTCACTAGGACTTTCACGGAACGGACCACAAGCACAGGAGAGATGCGGCGAAAGAGTGAGAAGACAAGGATCAGATTCAGAATTATCAGAAGGACAGAATTGTCGCTCGTGAGTAAAAAATAGAATAGATTGGATTATTCTTAGAGATAGATTGGTGTCGGTGTGATGATGTTATATTAGCCTTAGCACGGTGGTAAAGAAGAATATAGAAGCTTTAACAGATTAGTAGAGCAAGGGATTCACCTCGTTGGCAATGCATCCGAAAAAAAAGTTCAGAAATGTTGACATTCCCAAGGCCAGGGCTATTTAGGAAGGATTCCAGATCCTGAACATGAAGCTACATAGCCAAAGAATTCTATTAGTTATATATTGGACGGAAGAAGGAACCGAATCGTTGGACGATTTGCCATTCTTATCTTCTGTCCTGTCTTGAAACGTTTTACGATGTATCATCACCATCTCTTCGTTATTATTATGGAAAACGACTTTCGAACTCTAAATTAAAACGAATAGCACGATTGCATCGCCTATATTCGACACATTATGTAACCTAGAAAAGTAGCAAGTTCTTCTTAGGGTTTTATTTCTTGAATACAAAACATACAAATAAATGTACATATCTTCATCTTTCAAACCTTTCAAAGCTTACATGTTGAAATCCAAACAAAAGGGAAGAGCATTTATGTTATGTACTTAACTTAAACTATGTGTTACAGGTCGATGAGCGCATTAGTTCTTGTCCACTTTAGTAGAAAACAGAGCATGTGAAAAATATTGCTATGAAGTACTTATCCCAGATCTGCCACACCGAAATCAGTTTCACAAAGCATTTTAAAATGTGTTTCAGACGCCCACTTTCGAAAGTCACAGTTTTCATCAGCTTGAATGAACTACTTTTTAACATTTTTAAGCTACTTAACCAAATATAATTTTTATGAGGTGCATAATATTATCCGATTTTTCGGTACTATCTTAAAATGTAAAAAATAAATAGGCTGGGCTGGCACTTTACATAATTCGCATTACACCTTTCACCCTGCCACATTTTTCAAGCATACTATAGAATCATTATCATTATTTTCATTACTAACCAAATTAACCTAAACTATTAATACCCACTACCCACTACCCAGTCTCAATTTTCCCTTTCGCATATTGACCAAGTCTCATCTAACCCGTACATCGTGCACGATTTTGCACGAAGAATGAGAAAATGGAAATGGAACAAAACGACATGAGGAAAATGAGACTGGGTGGAACTGATGATTCCGCTTTAAGGGCAGTATGAGACTAAACTGAACTTATGTTATATTTAGGAGATTTTGCAGGTCACCAGCAGTGAAGTGACACGTCCTGAATACATTAATACAAATTGAAGGACGTATTAAAACTGCCTACTTACCGTTATTTTTTTCAACAAGACAATAACACTCACGGTTCACTGGAAACAGCGAGTCGAGTAAAATGTAATGTTTCGTAATGATTTCAAACATCATTCCTCACTGTCACATCGTTCTATTCTATCTTCCCATGCTATAAATCCATCCGAAAGATACTCTTCATACTTCTATAGAGGTTTCATTTCATGGAAATCAGCTCATTTCATGAGTACGCTTTGCAATAAAAGAACATTTTTTCGTCTAATTATAAGGTCTAATAGAGACGCTTTTGGCAACGTGAGATTCTAAGGATTGTACAAAAACAAATTTATGGGATTAAATCTTTGATCAAAAAAATGTTCACGAAAACAAGCGATTAATACCGTATTTTCGTAATTTATAAGACTTCCACAAAATTGTAATCATTGTCCTTGACTTGTTGCTTGCGTTTGACCGCAGTTTAAAAAATCAAAAAGACGAAGACTATACATCGGTTCGAGACAGTGACACTTTTCATTTGACTCATGTATATCACATTACCAATTGTCTAAAATAAGCATGACTTAAGATACTAATGAATGAGTTAAAATTCTTGACTACAGTTTTAATTTAGAGCGACAATATATAGGCTGCTAAATTAAGATTTACAATTAGATTTATTTTAAAAGTTTTTTTATTACGTGTACGGATGCCCTATTCATTTTAAACTTTTTTAGCCCAGACTGCATGATTTCATCTCTTTAAACTTTAAACTAAATACTGATTCTGTTAATTAGAGCACCGGTTTATCTTCCGTCCTACTTTCACACACATAAAGACAGTAATGATTGATTTTTTAGATTTCTTTCTGTAAAATGGTTTAAAATAATAAAATAAATACAACTTTTAAAAGAAACAACTTTACTAACAGATTTAAAGACTATGGAACTATGGAAAGGGAATTTTATGTCTAGATAAATTAAGTGACTGCACATTAAAATTTAAATCTAAAGTTTTCTATAATGTCTACTATGCCTTCCATGAAACTTTTTATATCTCATGTATGCAAATGAGAAAGTGAGAAGGATATAGTCTGTTCTTTTTAATTATATCGATGATGCCAACCAAGAGATTATAAGAGAGCTACGAACCCTTTGACCTTTGACGACGGTACGCCAAGTGTCGCGTATAAAGTGAAGTGAACCGACAAGTAGGGGTCACCCCCACGATGACCATAACGAAAGCGTCTCATGTCATACAACACAATTCCACCTTACACGAAGTTTAATTAAACAATTCGAACTTCCAATTGCAATCATTAGTTTACTTTTTTATTTATTTTAATAATCCAGCAAGTTCGATCCATTCTATTAATTATGAAATTATGATAATTGTTTTTACCTTTTAATTCAATTGTTAAGTGGTCGTAGTGTTTCTAATCTTAAAAAGAAAGTGAGCTGATGCAGTGAGGAGAAGTAAGACGTGAAACATTTGATCTGGGGCATCTGGGCATATTCATTGACACTCTACTTCTGCTGCTGCTATATAGTGCTAATTTATGATGAAATTATGATAATAAAATAACATGACATGAATTACTCTAAATTTTTTGAGTTTTATTTTCTTTTTTTTAATCATTTACCTGCATCACAATCACAAATCATCAATCAAACATTTTTTCGTTTCCTCAAAATTTTGAACAACTAAAAAACATTTAATTTTTTTTCATCAAATAATAATGTGTAATGAATTGCATCGACATTTTAATAAAAGTCCTAAAAAATTCCTAATAACTTTTAGAATTATAATATAGTTAAACTCAGGTCAAATCAAAACTCTAAAAACAGCAATACTACACTATATCTATACAGACGAATACATTCTTCAAATCAAATCAAACCATTATTTATTGTTACACCTAATTAAAATTATATTTACATTTTATGGACAACCCTGTCAGTCTCAAACCCTAACCACCCCGGCCACCCCCACCGGCCCCACCATCATTTTCATCACATTTTGGTCTGGCCTGTCTTGAAGTTGACATAATGAGTAGAAAACACCCAAGAGGATAAATACGACTAGAGGCCCATCTTGCAAAAGCAGAGTAGAATTGTGATGATGATGAGGCCTTTGTTTCTGAACTGAAAATAAACCATAGCGAAGCCAAAAAGTTAGTTCGCGGGAATAAGAGGAAAAAGCCGATTGGGTCATGTTCACAAGCAATAAGCAGTAAAAATAATATATTTTTATACACTTTCCAATATTATATATCACGATATCACCAAGATAAAGTAAAAATAACAAAATTGTTAATTGAATTGAGAAGTTTTACGTATAAGAAGAATAAGAACGTGCACGTTTACTAGGAATAAAAGTCCACAGAATACGACCAAGAAGTAAGAAGCTAAAGCAAAATAGGATTTTTATCTTTATTCAAGTTCCAAAAGATAAAAAATTAATGCAAAGAAGAAGAAGGTGAGTTTATTATTTACTGGAGAGAGTGTGGAAAGAAGAAGTGGATGAAATTGGATTTCTTACTCTGCTGGATGAGGATTTTGTTTTGTACGAGATACACAGTCGTCGTTCGTCGTCGATGATAAAAGTCAAGAAGATTGAAGAGGCATTTGTTTGTATAATTAAGTTAGTATCTTCACATTTGGGGGGCTGCGCTTGCTTTCCTTTGTGTTGTACTTTTGTGTTTTGAAGCCAAGTGTACAAGAAAAATACACAAAAAAAAGTATGAACAGTCAGTCTGTTAGTCTGTTGACTCTCTTGAGATAGATATTAGTATTGTTTGTGTGATTGTGAATTTAAGTGAACTGTGCACTGATAAATAAATACTAGATAATATAGTATTTGGTGGTGGAGGTGGTGGTGGTAAGTTGTAGTAAAAAAAATTCGACAGTAAAAGTCGTCAGTCGTTGCAGGGCACTTTGGTGTGTTGTGTGTGGGGTGCTTATTCCTTAAATTCCTTTCATCATTCAACATTACATTTTTACATTTTTGATTTTACAGGAGCACTTGGACCCTTCATTTGCTATGCTTTGTGGCTTGAGTTGCAGTCAGCAGAACAGCGTGTTGACCGAATAAGACGAGTTTACCTGTTTATCATTAAATTTAAGATGGCCGGCGATAATGATAATTCTGACTGTGACCAAAGTTCCCAAGAAGATTCTGTTTTGGTTCCCGAAACTCAGCCTCCTGGGTATTTGAAGTCTGTACCTAATTCCGGTGACACTGAAAGCCAGAATACTGATAATTTTGAAATTGACGTCATCCCAGAGTCCCAGCCTGAGGATGATGAAAATGATGATGATTTAACAGCATCTTTTTGCTCTGCATTATCAAACATATCCATGGTAGGTGTATAATTCATTATTATAGTACAATACTAATTAGAGCCGATTGAAAAAACTTTGATGTAATTCGTAGCAGTCGATCCCGACACGAAACATCGCATTTCCTTTGTCTGCTAAGAAAGACGCCGCTCCTAATAATTCACCATCGACTAATGAAGTCACTGATCAAAAACAGGAAAATTCTTCGCAAAATGGGTCGGTTACCAGAACTGAAGCTGAAAAGGTATTTACAATTAAGCATTTGTTCGCCTAGTGGATATTGTATAATCATTGAGTTAAGGAGTTTAAAGACTGACAGTATCATATTAGGCTTTGCATATTTCATTCTCTACCAAGCAGTTTATGTAATTTCTAAAAGCAACATGTCATTTCTAGGAGCTAGCAGCAAAGAGTACGAAAATAAACAGACAAATTCAAAATGGCTCTTCAGGATCTGTACAAGGATCTTCAGGATCGTCTGTTTCATCAACGAGGACACTAAGCTCCAGTGATTCGTCATCACTTAGCATTGATACATTGATATCCAGAACTGTCATGAAGAATACTAGACAGCAACAGACAGCAGGCAGAGGTGTCATACAGAGTAATGAACAGCTACGAATTACCAAAGGTGGTATTCTTAACACTAATAAGGTCAATAAGGTGACACTAAGTAAGATTCCTATACAAACTAAACTGTCAAAAGAAGTGCAAAAACCCATAACACCAGAGTTTGGAAAAGATCAACCCACTCCAACGCTACCTCATGTCCTCCTGCAGCGTTTGCCTAAGTCAGTGCATGGCAATTTTAATATGGGTGTAAAAACTTCCAGTCCCGTTAATTCAAATGGCGATTTTCAAGCTTCTGGAATAGATTCGTTGGGCGATGATTCCGTTTTTGAAGCAAGTCAATTTGCTGATTCTTGTAAAAACTCCACTTTCTTAGTTCAGGAGGATGATGATAGAATAATCAATGGCGCTACGGGTCTAGACGTCACATACGTATGTAAAACCCCTCCAGCTCAGGTTAATGGGAAGAGAGTGGATGAGATTGCTCAAGATCTCACACCAAGAATTTTGAATGAAACCTTTATTCACGGGCCCCAACATTTATTCAAGTCGATTCGAAATGGAACACCTGGCTTGGCTCATTGTCAACTAAAGGTTCAATATCCTTCCAAACACAGGAACAACCTTGTTGAAAGTGCTGGAGATAAGACTTTTTCAGTTTCATCGACTCCTGACAAGGAAGATCTTCCTAAGGAAAGAGAAGAAGATAAAGAATGTGAAAGTTGTGCAAGTATCACTCCTTCAAAAACAATGGAAACATCAAAGGAGTCGGATTCGCCATCCCTTGATACTATAGTAAGTAACTAGCAATGCCAATTCGAACTTAAAATAAACTTTTTCAAGCTTAATTTTTTTCCCTGTACTCTATTTGAGTTAAAAATTACTGAGCACAATGTGGTATTGCAGCTGTATAATTACAGGGAAAGATTATCCTAGAAGAGAAGATTTAGAGTTGTTAGTTTGTTAGTCTAAATTAAATACTATCTACTTATTATTCTACTATTTTGCTTTTACAGAATTCTTCAGTCTCTCTTTTTTCATCAAGTTTGAATCTTTCTCCTATTCAACCTGAGGAAATTGATCTCGATAATACGATTGAGGCGGACAACGGTGCTGAGCTGATGGAAATCAGTACAGGGCCAAGTGAAGTTTGCAATGAACATTCAGAAAAGCTCAACAGTGGGCTACATTATGAACAATTAGAAAATTACCAACCTCTTAATGCCGAGTCTTTGAAAGAGCCGATAGCAATAAACAGCAGCGGTCCGTCTGTATTATCCGACAAGAAGCCTTCTGATAAAATTGATGGAGTTTTGGATCAGAAAGTCATGCAACCCCCTTCTGATAAAATTGATGGAGTTTTAGATCAGAAAGTCATGCAACCCCCTTCTGATAAAATTGATGGAGTTTTGGATCAGAAAGTCACTCAACCCCCTTCTGATAAAATTGATGGAGTTTTAGATCAGAAAGTCATGCAACCCCCTCCTGATAAAACAGTTGAAGTTGTTAAGACTGCCGAA